>CAKXYN010000576.1:0-57831 GCA_935064755.1 Tragelaphus eurycerus
GAAGACCAGGGCATCTGGTCCCATCACTTAATGGGAAATAGATGGGGAAGCATTGGAAAGATTGTCGGACTTTACTTTTTTGTGGCTCCAAAATCACTGCAGATGGTGATTGCAGTGCTGAAATTAAAAGACGTTTACCACTTGGAAGGAAAGTTATGCCCAAACAAGACAGCATATTAAAAATCAGCGGCATTTCATTGCCAACAAAGTCTGTCTAGTCAAGGATCTGGTTTTCCCCAGTAATCATGTGTGAATGTGAGAGTTGGATGGTGAAGAAAGCTGAGTGCTGAAGAATTGATGCTTTTGGGCTGCAGTGATGGATACAACTCTTGAGAGTCCCTTGGACTGCAAGGAAGTCCAACCTGTCTATCCCAAAGGAGATCGGACCTGGGTGTTCATTGGAAGGACTGATACTAAAGCAGAAACTCCAATACTTTGCTAACTCATGCGAACTGTTGACTCATTGAGAAAGACCCAGATGCTGGGAGGGAATGGGGTCAGGACGAGAAGGGGACCAGAGAGGATGGAAGGCTGGATGGCATAACTCAATCAATAGACATGATTGAATACTGTGTGGGCAGGGAGCCCTGCTGTGCTCTGATTCATGGGGTTGCAATGAGTTGGTGATGAATGACCAATTGAACTTAAGTGAATGTAACTGGGAAAGGAGGAAATAAGTGAAACAGAGTGTGCTGCTGGGGAAAAAAGAAGAAGAAGAAGAAAGAAAACAGGAAAAGATCTATTTTAGCCATAATAAATGCCCCATGACGGGAAACATAGGTATCTAGATGGAGAATATGGAAACTAAAAGGGGTGGGGTACATGGGAAATTTTGAGGAAGTAAAATTGAAACCACATTAAATGAGTCAAGATGCAAGAATTGGTTCGGGTATGGACCAATTGACCATTTCAAAAATGAAACAAGAGTAACAAAGCTCTTTATTGTCACTTTTTTATGTGAATCATGTGCCTAATGTACTATTAAAATACTAGGTGAGTGAATAACAAGCTGGCACCAAGGTTGCTGGGAGAAACATCAAAACCCTTAGATATATAGATGGTAACACGGAAACAAATAGAAAGTGAAGAGGAAATACAGAGGCTTTTCCTGAGGGTGAATGAGAAGAGTTAAAAAAACCTGCTGAAAACTCTACATTCATAAAAACAAAGACAAGAGCATCTGTTCTCATCACTACTTGGCAAATAGAAGGGGTATACATGTGGAAATAGTGACAAGTTTAATTTTCTTTGGCTTCAAAATTCCTAGGAATGGGAACTGCAGTTATCAAATTAAATGTCACCTCCTTTTGGATGTAAAAGCTATGACAAAACCTAGACATTGCATTATAGAGAAGACACACCACCTTACTAAATTGTCATTAAATAAAAAATGTTAATTATGGTAGGAGTGGAGACTCTCGGATGTTGTTGAGTAACTTATATGGCTTTTGATTGCTAATTAATTTAGCATCTTTTAATTTTTAATTCAGAAAGTACTTAAAATACATCATTTGGCAGGCACTATGTCTTAGCTGATGTGCAAGATACATAAGGAAACTTGGGTAGACATGAAACACATAGAAGAATTGTTTATCTGTGATTAACTTGGTAGGAAGGAAGACCGTTTCTTTCCAATCCCAAACAATGCTTAGGGAAAGTTGTGAAGAGTGGCTTATTATGAATGAAAATATTTTGCCTAATTGTAGCTCTGGAAATTCAATAAATAGATAATGAGGCTACGAAGGGAAACATGACATATGTCTTCCAAGAACTGATTACCATGATGAGATGCTGCATTCACCACAAGGATTTAAGTCTGTCTTTGCAAGAGCAGGAAAGCAACATCAAAATATCCTCTAGGAAATATAGGTGGTGTCTTGGTGGGAGAAAATAAAGGTATAACATAAGAAGAGTAGAGCAAGAATAACCTTTTAAAATACTACTTGTAAAATGTCTATCTCTTGCTGACTGTGGTGCAATCTTTGAATATGTCATGAATAAAACTTGTTGTTTAACCTCTTAGCTTTCTTCCCAATAATGGACATAAAATAATGAATCTGAAAAAGCACTAAAGTATATACTGTTCATTTGCTTACTCTAAATGTGATTTGTACTGTTGCTTCTCCCATATCATCGTATAAGCCTCTGGCTGATCTCCAAAATTCCTTGCCTCAGCCATTTATGAGATAAGTATTCCAAACAACCTCGGAGAAGAATAGGCCCCCTTAAGAGAGTGGCTTTCCATATATGTGTCTAATACATATATTTACTCTGGTCTTGGGTTAGTGCAGCAGCTCACTAATTTGACTGCTGCCCTTTCTCACCTCACTAAAGATGATTTGTTCCTGTAAAGTGCTGGTCTCATTCTTTTTCTGAACCTTGCCTTCTCTAACTCCCTTACCCTACAGACAAACCAAGTGGCTGACAGGTACATAAGGTGCATGATCTAACTTGGAGGTGTCTGGCCTGCCACCCAGTTGCCTGAGCAGTTTGGACCTGGGAAGGAAATAAAGCACATAGCTGATTGTGTTCAGTGCCCTTGAAGATCACCTAGGAGCCTGAGTGGCTTAGGCTTGGGATGTGCATGAAACACAGGGAGCACTTTGGGCAGTGAAATCACAGATCACCCAGGAACTAGAGCAGGGGGGTTCGAGGAAGTACATGTCACCTATGGCAGTGGCCAGCACACTGTGCTCCATCCACGTAAAGCACCCTCACCCACATATCCCACATGTGTTTGTTTTCATTGTGCTGCTTCTCACCATTGTCTCACTGAGCAGGTGAGGTCAAATAAGAACCAGCCGTCCCCTTATGTTATGGTGAAAACTAGTCATATGTAAATTTGTCACAGAAGAGAAATCCAAAATGACCAAGTAAAACTAAGCAAAGAAGGCTGAACTAGCCCAGAAGTGACAGGAGCAACAAATTGAAACTCTGAAACTAATGCAGAAACTGTGCAATTCAAGCAGAGCAATAGCCTTTGTCAACAAGGAGAAGCAGGAAAAAGAGATTGTGTGACACTGATCTGGCACCACTAAACTCAGAGCAACGCTAGAGAATTGTTAGATTATTCTATATTTTTCATCCTTTTTAAAGCATTTTTTTGTTCCTTATCAGTCCCTTTAAATCCATTTCTATATGTACAATATAAGTTTGATAATTATTTCGACTTCTAATTTTTCTCCAGTAATTATAGCAGTTTAAATTCTATTCTAGGTTCTTAGTCTTTGATTTTTAAACTTTTTATTAATCAATGTTTATACTTTAGGAATTCGATATTTAGAATCTCTTTTCACTTACGAATTTAATTCCTGAGTTGATTGCAATTTCGCCTTTATACTCTTCCTTTTCTCCTCCTAGAAACCTTTATCTCCCTCCTCAGTATGCTGTAATCCATATTACTCTGTGAATCCCTATATCTGTGTTTTTGATTATGGAAAATTGCTTCACCATTAACCTTGGGTTTTCTCTTCTGTTCTGAAGATGCACAATTCTTAATGCTACTGTAACTCAGGGACAAAAACTCAGAGGTCATGAAGTTAATCCAGATCTTTAGATCATTGTTGTACTCCCAACACCAATGAACATTAAAAAAGAAGCACTTTCAAAAGGTTCCATGACTACATGAAAATGAAGCCCCGATATGAAACCAGAAATTTCAGTGTAGGAAAATGTGCACCTATTCTCCAGCAAAGCAGCAACACAAAAATGAATATGATAAAAGTTTCTAGCTGAAGCCATTCCAAACCCACAAACACCAAAATGCACATTACAGGACAATTCATTGCACTTCATAGAGAAATGATCCAGTTCCACCGGGAGAGACCACAGGCACACAATATCCCAAACATTAAACTTTAAAAACTTACAGCTTAAATCCCAACCACAAATATCAGATTCCACCAAAAATTGGATCTGAAATGCTGTAACCAATAGAAAGTGGACCCAAAGCCCAGTGATCTAAACCAAATGAAAAAGGATAGAAATATGTAGCCTGTGAAGGGACATGATAAAACCACACCAAAACAAACAAAAGCAGAGAAGGTAGGAAGTTTTCCTGAAAAAGATTTCACAACTATGAAGAAAAGATGACTCAAATCTTGAAAGCTAAGTCTAGTTGACAGCAAATACAATGGAGGCGGGGAATGAGAAGAAATAAGCATGTTTACCAATAATTAAGGAGAAAAAAAAAAAAAGAAAAACAAGCTGTCATAATCAATGTAACAACTGAAATTAGCAAAGGCCTGAAAGGAACCAAAAGTAAAATATACAAGACAGAGAAATAACTAACTTCTATGCATAGGGCATCATGAAAACAGCTAGGCTGGAAGAAGAGCAAACTCGAATAAAGATTGCCAAGAGAAATATCCATAAACTCAGATATGCAGATGACACCATCCTTATGGTAGAAAGCAAAGAGGAACTACACAACCTATTCCTTGAAGGAAAAGAGGAGAGTGAAAAAGTTGGCTTCAAGGTCAACATTCAGAAAACGAGGATTATGGCGTCTGATCCCATCACTTCATGGGAAATAGATCGGGAAACAGTGGCAACAGTGTCAGACTTTATTTTGGGGCGGCCTGCAAATTCAATGCAGTTTGTGATTACAGCCATGAAATTAAAGATGCTTAGTCCTTGGAAGGAATGTTATGGACCACCTAGATAACATACCCCAAAGCAACAAAGGTCCAACTAGTCAAGGCTATGGTTGTTAAAGTGGTCATGTATGGATGTGAGAGTTGGACTGTGAAGAAAACTGAGCTCCAAAGAACTGATTCTTTTGAACTGTGGTGTTCAAGACAACTCTTGAGACTGCCCTGGACTGCAAAGAGATCTAACCAGTTCATTCTAAAGGAGATCAGTCTTGGGTGTTCATTGGAAGGATTGATGCTAAAGCTGAAATTCCAATACTTTGGCCACCTCGTGCAAAGAGTTGACTCATTGGAATATACTATGATGCTGGGAGGGATTGGGGGCAGGAGGAGAAGGTGATAACAGAGGATGAGATGCCTGGATGACATCACTGACTGGATGGAAATGAGTTTGAGTGAACTCCAGGAGTTGTTCATGGACAGGGAGGCTTGGCATGCTGTAATTCATGGGGTCAGACATAACTGACTGAACTGAACTGAACTGAGAAAGGAGAGAATAAACAAATCACAGTGGCATGTGTAAAAAATGTTATTAAAAAAGAAGGAAAGCATGAAAAGTTCTGATAATTATTAGACAGTATTAAATGCCCTACTGTGAGGATACCTATATGGAAAAGAACAAAAGAAAAAGAAAATAAAGAAAGAAAGAAAAAAAGAAAGGAAAGGAAAAAAAAAAAAAGAAGGTGGTGGTGGTGGGGGGAGGGTGTTGGCAAAATTCTTCAATAGATAAATATTGAAAACCTCCATTAAATGGAGAAGGAAATAATTCCTTTGTCCCATCACAGCAGAATGTTCCAAACTTGATGATCCCAAAAGGAAACATCCCAATATTTTAATCCAACCACTCAAAATTTAAACACAAAAACAAACATTAAGAGCAGCAAGCATAAAGACATACATATCATACAGACGGATCCCCATAAAGACAGCAGCTGACCTTTCAATAGAAACTCTTCAGGCTAGTAAAGCCTGGTAAAACATTCCCAAAATTATGAATGAGCCAAAACTAACACCAACACGGATCTTATTCAGATATGAAGGAGAAATCAAATGGTTTAAGCAAAACCTTTGCTGGTATGTCGCATCAGTCGTGTCTGACTGTGTGCAACCTCATGGACTGCAGCCTACCAGGCTTCTCCATCCGTGGGATTTTCCAAGCAAGAGTACTGGAGTTGGTTGCCATTGCCTCCTCCAGTAAAATCATTAAGCATTCATTAACATGAAAATGCTTTCTAAGGCCTGACTTCACAGTCCAAGATGTCTGGCTCTAGGTCAGTGATCACACCATCATGATTATCTGGGTCTTGAAGCTCTTTTTTTGTACAGTTCTTCTGTGTATTCTTGCCACCTCTTCTTAATATCTTCTGCTTCTGTTAGATCCACACCATCTCTGTCCTTTATTGTGCCCATCTTTGCATGAAATGTCCCTTTGGTATCTCTGATTTTCTTGAAGAGATCCTTAGTCTTTCCCATTCTGTTGTTTTCCTCTATTTCTTTGCATTGATCACTGAAGAAGGCTTTCTTATCTCTTCTTGCTATTCTTTGGAACTCCGCATTTAGATGTTTATATCTTTCCTTTTCTCCTTTGCTTTTCGCTTCTCTTCTTTTCACAGCTATTTGTAAGGCCTCCCCAGACAGCCATTTTGCTTTTTTGCATTTCTTTTCCATGGGGATGGTCTTGATCCCTGTCTCCTGTACAATGTCACGAACCTCATTGCATAGTTCATCAGGCACTCTATCTATCAGATCTAGGCCCTTAAATCTATTTCTCACTTCCACTGTATAATCATAAGGGATTTGATTTAGGTCATACCTGAATGGTCCAGTAGTTTTCTCTACTCTCTTCAATTTCAGTCTGAATTTGGCAATAAGGAGTTCATGGTCCGAGCCACAGTCAGCTCCTGGTCTTGTTTTTGCTGATTGTATAGAGCTTCTCCATCTTTGGCTGCAAAGAATATAATCGATCTGATTTCGGTGTTGACCATCTGGTGATGTCCATGTATAGAGTCTTCTCTTGTGTTGTTGGAAGAGGGTATTTGCTATGACCAGTGCATTTTCTTGGCAAAACTCTGTTAGTCTTTGCCCTGATTCATTCCGTATTCCAAGGCCAAATTTGCCTGTTACTCCAGGTGTTTCTTGACTTCCTGCTTTTGCATTCCAGTCCCCTATAATGAAAAGGACATCTTTTTTGGGTGTTAGTTCTAAAAGGTCTTGTAGGTCTTCATAGAACCTTTCAACTTCAGCTTCTTCGGCGTTACTGGTTGGGGCATAGACTTGGATTACTGTGACATTGAATGGTTTGCCTTGGAAACGAACAGAGATCATTCTGTCGTTTTTGAGATTGCATCCAAGTACTGCATTTCAGACTCTTTTGTTGACCATGATGGCCACTCCATTTCTTCTGAGGGATTCCTGCCCACAGTAGTAGATATAATGGTCATCCGAGTTAAATTCACCCATTCCAGTCCATTTTAGTTCGCTAATTCCTAGAATGTCAACATTCACTCTTGCCATCTCTTGTTTGACCACTTCCAATTTGCCTTGATTCATGGACCTGACATTCCAGGTTCCTCTGCAATATTGCTCTTTACAGCATCGGACTTTGCTTCTATCACCAGACACATCTACAGCTGGGTATTCTTTTTGTTTTGGCTCCATCCTTTCATTCTTTCTGGAGTTATTTCTCCACTGATCTCCAGTAGCATATTGGGCCCCTACTGACCTGGGGAGTTTCTCTTTCAGTATCCTATCATTTTGTCTTTTCATACTGTTCATGGGGTTCTCAAGGCAAGAATACTGAAGTGGTTTGCCATTCCCTTCTCCAGCGGACCACACCCTGTCATATCTCTCCACCATGACCCGCCCATCCCAAGTTGCCCCTCGGGCATGGCTTAATCTCATTGAGTTAGACAAGGGTGTGGTCCTTGTGTGATTAGACTGACTAGTTATCTGTGAGAATGGTTTTAGTGTATTTGCCCTCTGATGCCCTCTTTCAAGACCTACTGTCTTAGAGCTTCAAGACCCAGATAATCATGATGGTGTGATCACTGACCTAGAGCCAGACATCTTGGACTGTGAAGTCAAATGGGCCTTAGAAAGCATCACTACGAACAAAGCTAGTGGAGGTGATGGAAATCCAGTGGAGCTATTCCAAATCCTGAATGATGATGCTGTGAAAGTGCTACACTCAATATGCCAGCAAATTTGGAAGACTCAGCAGTGGCCACAAGATTGGAAAAGGTCAGTTTTCATCCCAATCCCAAAGAAAGGCAATGCCAAGGAGTGCTCAAACTACCGAACAATTGCACTCATCTCATACGCTAGTAAAGTAATGCTCAAAATTCTCCAAGCCAGGCTTCAGCAATATGTGAACCGTGAACTTCCTGATGTTCAAGCTGGTTTTAGAAAAGGCAGAGGAAACACAGATCAAAATGCCAATATCCGCTGGATCATGGAAAAAGCAAGAGAGTTCCAGAAAAACATCTATTTCTGCTTTATTGACTATGCCAAAGCCTTTGACTGTGTGGATCACAATAAACTATGGAAAATTCTGAAAGAGATGGGAATACCAGACCACCTGATCTGCCTCTTAAGAAATCTGTATGCAGGTCAGGAAGCAACAGTTAGAACTGGTCATGGAACAACAGACTGGTTCCAAATAGGAAAAGGAGTACGTCAAGGCTGCATATTGTCACCATGTTTATTTAACTTATATGCAGAGTACATCATGAGAAATGCTGGACTGGAAGAAACACAAGTTGGAATCAAGATTGCTGGGAGAAATATCAATAACCTCAGATATGCAGATGACACCACCCTTATGGCAGAAAGTGAAGAGGGGCTAAAAGCCTCTTGATGAAAGTGAAAGTGGAGAGTGAAAAGGTTGGCTTAAAGCTCAACATTCAGAAAACGAAGATCATGGCATCTGGTCCCATCACTACATGGGAAATAGATGGGGAAACAGTGGAAACAGTGTCAGACTTTGTTTTTCTGGGCTGCAAAATCACTGCAGATGGTGACTGCAGCCATGAAATTAAAAGACGCTTACTCCTTGGAAGGAAAGTTATGACCAACCTAGATAGCATATTCAAAAGCAGAGACATTACTTTACCAACAAAGGTTCGCCTAGTCAAGGCTATGGTCTTTCCTGTGGTCATGTATGGATGTGAGAGCTGGACTGTGAAGAAGGTGGGTGGTTGTTTTTTGTTTTTGTTGTTGGTTTTTGGTTTGTTATCTTTTTTGAGGTTTTTTTTTTTTTTTTTGTTTTTTTCTTTGGTGGTTGGGGAGGGTGGGGGGTGGGGGGGGGGGGGGGGGGGGGGGGGAGGAGGGGGGGGGGGGGTGGGGTGTTGGTGGTCGGGGGGGCGGGGTGCGGGGCGGGGGGGGGGGGGGGCGGGGGGGCTGGCGGGGGCGGGGGGGAACATGAAAATGCTAAACTCTTAATGATGCTGTTAAACTGGGACACTGAGTTCATGTCATCAGATGTGGAAAACTAATCAGTGGGCATGAGATTGGAAAAGACCAGTTTTCAATAACACTAAGGCTGGATAAGGCCAAAGAATGTTGAAACAAGTATGCACTGTTGCTCCTTTCACAGGTTAGCTGGGTAAAACTCAAAATTCTACAGGAATATGAAACTAAGAACTTCCAGAGGTGAAAGCTAGACTTGGAAACAATAGATGAAACAGAGAACAATTTGGAAACATTCATTGGATCGTAGAAGGAATGAGGAATTTCAGAAAAACAAACAAACAAACAAAAATATTTACTTCTGCTTCAGTGACTCCACTAAAGACATTGACTGTGTATATCACAGTAAATTCTGAACAGTTTGAAAGAGACAGAAATCATAGACCTTCTAACCTGTCACCTGAGAAATGTGTATTCCATTCAAGATGAGAGCTGGAACAAGACATGGAACAATTGATCAGTATAAACTTGGGAAAGGCAAGTGACAAGACTGTATATTATCAGTCTTCTTATGTGAAATATATGCAGGCTATACTATTCAAAATATCAAGCTGGATGAAAAATAAATGAGAATCACAGTTTCTGGGATAAACTTCAACAACTTAGATAGACAAATGGAAACACTGTAAAAAGAGAAAATGAAGAGGAACTAGAGAGGTTCTTGATGAGGATGAATGAGGAGCATATAAACCTCGCTGAGAACTCAATAGTCAAATAAACAACACAATGTATCTTCGTGTCATCACTACTCAGCAAATAGAAGGGGAAAACATGGAATAATTGACACACTTAGTTTTCTTGGGCTTCAAAATCACTGTGAATGGTGGCTGCACGCATGAAATGAAGAGACACTTGCTTCTTGGAGGAAAAGCTATGAAAAAAACGTGACCTTGTATTATAAAGAAGAAACATGAGCTTTTTAACAAAGGTCTCCTCTGTCACAAACCCCTATTGTTTAACCATTAGTCATGTAAAGATGTGAGGATTGGAATCTAAAGAATGCTGAAAGCTGAAGAACAGATGCTGAAATTCAAGGATTTTGCCAAACTGATTAATAGAACCAACTCTGGAAACACCATTACACTGGGAAAGATTACAGACAGGTGGAGATGCTGCTTATAGAGGATGAGATGGTTGGACAGCATCACCAATTCAGTGGACATGTTTTTGAGCAAACTGTGGTAAAGAGTGAAAGAGAGGGAGGCCTGTTGTGCTGCAGTCACAAAGGGTTGGACATGACTCAATGAATGAACAACATAAATTTAAATATCTAGAACTACTTCTTAAAATCACCCATAAAAACTGTTTAATAAAAAAAAAAAAGGAACAGCAATTAAAAAAAAAAAAACTTCACATACTAAATTAAGGTGGTATACACTAGAAGATGAGATAATGGAATCTTTTTTAATATGGCAACTATAGACTGTCAAAGAGACTAACCTTATAATTGAATATATTACCAACAGTATATTGTAAGTAATATTTTAAGCACACAATAGACAATTTTCTCTATTGGATGCCATAATACAACACTAACAGTAGACAAAACAGACTTTAAATAAAATATGATATGAAACAAATGGCATTAAATATATTTAGTTTAGTCACACAGTCATATTTGATTATTTGCCACACCATGGACATCAGCATCCAGGCCTCTTGTCCAAAATCAAACCCAAGTGTTTTCTCAAATTCCTATCCATTGCCTTGAACTGCAAGGAGATCCAACCAGTACATTCTGAAGGATATGAGCTCTGGGGTTTCTTTGGGAGGGCTGTTTTTATAATTGATACTCCAGTACTTCGGCCACCTCATGCAAAGTGTTGACTCGTTGGAAAAGACTCTGATGCTGGGAGGGATTTGTAGCAGGAGGCGAAGGGAACGACAGAGGATGAGATGACTGGATGGCATCACTGGCTCGATGGATATAAGTCTGAGTGAACTCTGGGAGTTGTTGATTGATAGGGAGACCTGGCGTGCTGCAGTTCATGGGGTTGCAAAGAGTTGGACATGACTGGGTGACTGAATGAACTGAACTGAACTGAAATTGGTAATGCCATCCAACCAACAATACACCCTCTGTGGTTCCCTTCTCCTCTTGTCTTCAATCTTTCCCAGCAACAGAGTCTTTCCAAATGAGTTAGTTCTGCACAACAGGAGGCCCTATTTTGCAGTTTCATTTTCAGGCATTCCAATGATTATATTAATCATATATGTTTCATAGTATTTCTACATTAATGATATATGGGTATACCACAAACACACATAAATTCACATCATCAACTAGATACAGTTAACTGATATTTAAATGGTTTCTCTGCCTTAAGCTAACATTAAGTGTAGAAACTACAAAATATTAGCAAGAATCATAGTCCAAAAATAAATGTCCAGCAACGAATATTCAAATAGTTCAAGAAGAAGATAACACCACTGAAGGAAGAGAAAACCTAAACGACAATACATCCAGTGGACCAAACAGATGTGCAGAACCTTTCACCAAAATCGAACAGAAGTATACACATCTGCCTCAAATGCACAAGGAAAACTCTCCAGAAAATTCCTGGTAATTGGACTAATATTAAGCCATGGGTTAACCATTAATAATGTAAACCATACCAAATATGGTCTCTGTCATCAAAATCATGTAAATTGAAATAATAATGGAAGGAAAATTTGAAAAAAATGTTTTGGACAGGGAGCCTGGTGTGCTGCAATTCATGGGATCAAAAAGAGTTGGACACAACTAAGCCACCAAAATGAAGTGGTTTTAACTACTTTCTTGAATTTAAGTCTGAATTTGGCAATAAGGAGTTCATGATCTGAGCCACAATCAACTCCTGATCTTGTTTTTGCTGACTGTATAGAGCTTCTCCATCTTTGACTGGAAAGAATAGAATCCATCGGATTTTGGTGTTGACCATCTGGTGATGTCCATGTGTAGAGTCTTCGCTTGTGTTTTTGAAAGAGGGTGTTTGCTATGACCAGTGCATTCTCTTGGCCAAACTCTGTTAGCCTTTGCCCTGCATCATTCTGTATTAAAGGCCAAATTTGCCTGTTACTCCAGATGTTTCTTGACTTCCTACTTTTGCATTCAAGTCCCCTATAATGAAAAAGATATATTTTTTGGTTGTTAGTTTAATAGGTCTTGTGGTTCTTCATTGAACCGTTCAACTTCAGCTTCTTCAGGATTTCTGGCTGATGCATAGGCTTGGGTTACTGTGATATTGAATGGTTTGCCTTGGACAAGCAGAAATCATTCTGTCGTTTTTGAGATTGCACCCAAGTACTGCATTTCAGGCTCTTTTGTTGACCATGATGGTTTCTCCATTTCTTCCAATGGATTCCGGCCCAGAGAAGGAGATATAATGGTCGTCTGAGTTAAATTCACCCATTCCAGTCCATTTTATTTATCTGATTCCTAGAATGTTGATGATCACTCTTGCTGTCTCCTGTATGATGACTACCAATTTGCCTTCATTCGTGGACCTGACATTCCAGGTCCCTATGCAATATTGCTATTTGAAGCATTGGACCTTGCTTCTGTCACCAGTCACATGCACAATTGGGTATTGTTTTTGCATTGGCTCCATGTCTTCATTCTTTCTGGAGTTCTTTCTCCATAGATCTCCAATAGCATATTGGGCACCTACCGACATGAATAGTACAGGTTAAAAAACAAACAAAAAAAAAAAAAAAACAAAACTGATTCATTTATTTTTCTGGAATTGAGTTGTAGGAGTTGCTTGTATATTTTTGAGATTAGTTGTTTGTCTGTTGCTTCATTTGCTATTATTTTCTCCCATTCTGAATGCTGTCTTTTCACCTTGTTAATAGTTTCCTTTGTTGTGCAGAAGCTTTAAAGTTTGATTAGGTCCAATTTGTTTATTTTTGCTTTTATTTCCAATATTATGGGAGGTGGGTCATAAAGGATCCTGCTCAATTCCAGAAAAATAAATGGCCAAATCAAAAAATGGGCCAAAGAACTAAATAGACATTTCTCCAAAGAAGACATACAGATGGCTAACAAACACATGAAAAGATGCTCAAAAGTACTCATTATCAGAGAAATGCAAATCAAAACCACTATGAGGTACCATTTCATGCCAGTCAGAATGGCTGCGATCCAAAAGTCTACAAGCAATAAGTGCTGGACAGGGTGTGGAGAAAAGGGAAACCACTTACACTGTTGGTGTATGTTGGTGGGAATGCAAACTAGTACAGCCACTATGGAGAACAGTGTGGAGATTCATTAAAAAACTGGAAAGAGAACTGCCTTGTGATCCAGCAATCCCACTGTTGGGCATACACACTGAGGAAACCAGAATATTTCATGCAAAGATTGGCTCGATATAGGACAAAAGTGGTACAGGCTTAAGAGACGCAGAAGATACTAAGAAGTGGTGGCAAGAATACAGAGTAGAACTGAACAAAAAAGATCTTCAAGACCCAAATATTCACTATAGAGTGACCGCTCACCTAGAGCCAGACATCCTGGAATGTGAAGTCAAGAGGGCCAGAGAAAGAATTACTATGAATAATGCTAATGGAGGTAATGGAATTGATGCATTGGAAATGACTGATGCTGGGAGGGTTTGGGATGAGGAGGGTAAGGGGACGAGAGAGGATGAGATGGTGGATGGCATCCCCAACTCGATGGATGTGAGTCTGAGTGATCCACAGAAGTTGGAGATGAGCAGGGAGGCCTGGCGTGCTTCGATTCATAGAGTCTCAAAGAGTTGCACACGACTGAGCAACTGTACTGAAATGAAGTGAAGCAACTGACAAAGAGTAAATGTCAAAATGTATAAGCAACTCCTGAAGCTCACTTCCAGGAAAATAAAGGAGCCAATGAAAAAAAGGGGCCATAGGATTAAAGAGACATTTCTCCCAAGAAGACATACAGATGGCTAACAAACCAATGAAAAGATGATCAACATCACTCATTATCAGAGAAATGAAAATCAAAACTGTAATGTGGTACCACTGCATGCAAGTCAGATTGGTTGTGCTCCAAATATCTACAAGCAATAAATGCTGGATAAAGTGAGGATAAAAGGGAACCCTTTTACACTATTGGTGGGAATGAAAACTAGTACAGCCACTATGGAGAACACTGTGATGTGTCCTAAAAAAAAAAAAGCTTCAAATAGAACTGCCATAGGTCCAGCAATACCACTGGTAGGCATAAACACCGAGGAAACCAGAATTGAAAGAGAAACATGTACCCCAATGTTCAACACAGCACTGTTTCTAGTAGCCAGGACATGGAAGCAACTTAGAGGTCCACCAGCAGATGAATGGATAAGAAAGCCGTGTTACATATACACAATGGAGTATTACTCAGCCATTAAAAATATTACATTTCAGTCATTTCTAATGAGGTAGATGAAACTGAAGCCTGTTATACAGAAAGAAGTTAGCCGGAAAGAAAATCACCAATAGAATAAACTAATACATATATGTGGAATTTAGAAATATGACAACGATAACCATCTATGCGAAAATGCAAAAAAGACAGATGTATAAAACAGTTTTTTGGATTGGACTCTGGGAGTGGCCAAGAGTTTAATGATTTAGGAGAATGGCACTGAAACATGTGTAATAACATATGTCAATGAACCGTCAGTCCAGATTCAATGCATGATACATGATGCTTGGGGCTGCTGCACTTGGATAACTAGGAGGGATGGTATGAGGAGGGAGGTGGAAAGGGGGCTCAGGATGGGGCACACATGTACACCTGTGGCAGATTCATGTTTATGTATGGTAAAACCAATACAATATTGTAAAGCAATTAGATTACAATTAAAATAAATATATTTATATTAAAAATAAAATAAAATTGTGTCCAATATGAGGAGAGCAACAGCGTTCTTTGAACAATATCTCTAAGTAAATGAGAGATACAATTTTATGGATTCAAGGTATCCTCATAAGTATGAGCCATACCTCTTATTACAGAAGAATAGTAGAAGATGAGATAGGTTAAAGGAGAACTTTTCAACAACAGAATCTGAATTTTTCAGCCAGAAAGTTATTAAGTAATGTAGGGCTTCCCAAACAGTTGATTTATGATCTTGGGAGCAAGCAATGAATTCGTCCACCTAAATAAATTTGCATAAAATTTTATTTTGATATATATACACCTGTTCTGTGCATGAATGTGTGTATAAAAAAAGTGCAATGGCTTGTAATTTCTGTTAGGTATAATAGAGATCTGATACAATTTGGTACACAGGAGAAGGGAATGGCAAACCACTTCAGTTTTTGCTTGAGGCCACATGAACAGTATGAACAAGCAAAATGATAGGATACTGAAATAGAAACTACTTAGGTCAGTAGGTGCTCAACATGCTACTAGAGATCAGTGGAGAAATAACTCCAGAAAGAATGAAGGGATGGAGCCAAAGCAAAAGAATACCCAGCTGTGGATGTGACTGGTGATAGAAGCAAGGTCCAATGCTGTAAAGAGCAATATTGCATAGGAACCTGGAATGTCAGGTCCATGAATTAAGGCAAATTGAAAGTGTTCAAACAAGAGACGGCAAGAGTGAATGTCGACATTCCAGGAATGAGAGGACTGAATTGGACTGGAATGGGAGAATGGAACTCAGATGACCATTATATCTACTGCTCCAGGCAGGAATCCCTCAGAAGAAATGGAGTAGCCACCATGATCAACAAAAGAGTCCAAAATGCCGTACTTGAATTCAATCTCAAAAACGACAGTATCATCTCTGTTTGTTTCCAAGGCAAACCATTAAATATCAGAGTTATCCAAGTCTATGCCCCAATCACTAACGCTGAAGAAGCTAAAGTTGAACGGATCTATGAAGACCTACAAAATCTTTTAGAACTAACAGCCCCAAAAAGGATATCTTTTTCATTATAGGGGACTGGAATGCAAAAGTAGGAAGTCAAGAAATACCTGGAGTAAGAGGCAAAATTGGCCTTGGAATACAGAATGAAGCAGGGCAAA
Organism: Tragelaphus eurycerus; assembly: GCA_935064755.1. NCBI lineage: Eukaryota > Metazoa > Chordata > Mammalia > Artiodactyla > Bovidae > Tragelaphus > Tragelaphus eurycerus. The sequence continues at coordinate 16,099 of CAKXYN010000576.1, forward strand.
GACAAATAGAGTTTTGCCAAGAAAATGCACTGGTCATTGCAAACACCCTCTTCCAACAACACAAGAAAAGACTCTATACATGGGCATCACCAGAAGGTCAACATCAAAGTCAGATTGATTATATTCTTTGCAGCCAAAGATGGAGAGGCTCTATACAGTCAGCAAAAACAAGACCAGGAGCTGACTGTGGCTCAGACCATGAACTCCTTATTGCCAAATTCAGACTTAAATTTAAGAAAGTAGGAAAAATCACAAGACCATTTAGGTATGACCAAAATCAAATCCCTTATGATTATACAGTGGAATTGAGAAATAGATATAAGAGCCTAGATCTGATAGACAGAGTGCCTGATGAACTATGGAATGAGGTTTGTGGCATTGTACAGGAGACAGGAATCAAGACCATTCCCATGGAAAATAAATGCAAAAAAGCAAAATGGCTGTCTGGGGAGGCCATAAAAATAGCTGTGAAAAGAAGAGAAGTGAAACGCAAAGGAGAAAAGGAAAGATATAATCATTTGAATGCAGAGGTCCAAAGAACAGCCAGAAGAGATTAGAAAGCCTTCTTCAGCGATCAATGCAAAGAAATTGAAGAAAACAACAAAATGGGAAAGACTAGGGATCTCTTCAAGAAAATCAGAGATACTTCATGCAAAGATGGGCTGGATAAAGGACAGAAATGATATGGAGATAACAGAAGCAAAAGATATAAAGAAGAGATGTCAAGAATACACAGAAGATATGTACACAAAAAATTATTTCTATCCACATAATCACGATGGTGTGATCCTTGACATAGTGCCAGACATCCTGGAATGTGAAGTAAAGTGAATATTAGAAAGCATCACTACGAACAAAGCTAGTGGATGTGATGGAAGTCCAGTTGAGCTATTCCAACCCTGAAAGATGATGCTGTGAAAGTGCTGGACTCAATATGCCAGCAAATTAGGAAAACACATCAGTGGCCAAAGGATTGGAAAAGGTCAGTTTTCATCCCAGTCCAAAAGAAAGGCCATACCAACGAATGCTCAAACTACCACACAATTGCACTCATCTCACAAGCGAGTAAATTAAAGCTCAAAATTCTCCAAGCCAGGCTTCAGCAATAGGTGAACTGTGAATTTCCTGATGCTCAAGCTGGTTTTAGAAAAGGCAGAGGAACCAGAGATCAAATTGCCAACATCCGCTGTATCATGGAAAAAGCAAGAGAGTTCCACAAAAATATCTATTTCTGTTTTATTGACTGTGTCAAATCCTTTAACTGTGTGGATCACAATAAAGTGTGGAAAATTCTGAAAGAGATGGGAATACCAGACCACTTGATCTGCCTCTTTACAAATTTGTAAGCAGGTCAGGAAGCAACGGTTAGAACTGGACATGGAACAACAGATTGGTTCCAAATAGGAATAGGAGTACGTCAAGGCTGTATATTGTCAACAGGCTTATTAAACTTTTATGCAGTGTCCATCATGAGAAACCCTGGACTGGAAGAACACAAGCTGGAATCAAGATTGGCAGGAGAAATATCAATAACCACAGATATGCAGATGACACCATCCTTTTGGAAGAAAGTGAAGAATAACTAAAAAGCCTCTTGATGAATGTGAAAGACGTGAGTTAAAAAGTTGGCTTAAAGCTCTACATTCAGAAAACTAAGATCATGATATCTTATCCCTTCATGGTAAATAGATAGGGAAACAGTGGGAACAATGTCAGAGTTCATATTTCCGTTCTCCAAAATAACTACGGAGGGGGACTGCAGCCATGAAATTAAAAGACGCTTACTCCTTGGAAGGAAAGTTATGACCAACCTAGATAGCATATTTAAAAGCAGTGCTATTACTTTCCCAACAAAGTTTCGTCTAGTCAAGGCTATGATTTTTCCTGTGGTCATGTATGGATGTGAGAGTTTGACTATGAAGAAGGTTGAATGCCGAAGAATTGATGCTTTTGAAGTGTGGTGTTGGAGAAGACTCTTGAGAGTCCCTTGGACTTCAAGGAGATCCAACCAGTCCATTCTGAAGGAGATGAGCCCTGGGATTTCTCTGGAAGGACTGATGCTAAAGCTGAAACTCCAGTACTTTGGCCACCTCATGAGAAGAATTGACTCATTGGATTAAACTGTGTTGCTGGAAGGAGTTGGGGGCAGGAGAGAAAGGGATGACCGAGGATGAGATGGATGGATGGCATCACTGACTCGACGGACGTGAGTCTCAGTGAACTCCGGAAGTTATTGAGGGATAGTGAGTCCTGGCATGCTGCGATTCATAGGGTAGCAAAGAGTTAGACACGACTGAGTCACTGATCTGATCTGATCAGATCTGCTCTGAGATATAATAGAAATGGAAAAAATTAAAAGTAAATGAGGAATGATTTAAAAATTGACTCTGTTTTTGCACATATGCAAGTGGGAATACTTCAAAATATGTTTTCTTGGCTGCTTGTAAAATATGAGGACTCTTTTATATGCTCACCTCTTTGCTTTTAATAAAGATCTACCAATTTTCAAATATTTGTCCAGTTTTGACAAAAATAGACATATATAGAAATGTATATTATATTATATATATAAATATACAGGTATATTTGCATAAGAGGAAATATTGATACCAAGCTTAGGTTCAGAATTACTTCCAACTCCATGCTCCATCTCAACAACAAATAGCCAAAGTTGTTGCTGACTCAAACAGTTCAAGAGCTGGGAAACCTGAAAAACAATTTCAACCTGCAACTGAGATTTTCTGTCACATTTATGATTGAGCTCTAAGTCCACACTATTTCCTTTCGTGTTCTAAGCAGTTCATTCTTAAGATTTAAAAGTATGAAAACTGAGAGAAAGAGGTAGGAGATTGTAGACCTCCTCGAGTTTAAAAGTAATTTTAATCAGCAAAGCTAGAAAAGACAGAATCTAAGGATAATAATCAAGCAATAGAGAATAATAATGGTTTAGCCATTAGTCAAATTCAACGGTCTTTATTTCCTCCTCAAGGGCCATCAAAAACATCCTGATCAATATCCTGTGAACAGTTTTAGAGATGCTAAAGCCCCAGCCAGGCAGAAAGTTAAGCACATAGGCCACAGAGTAGTTGAAACCAGATGGTTAATAGATTTTATTTCACAGAAACCAGTAGACCAAGTTTGCTTGGGTTACAGTACTGAATATTAAGAATGTGTGTATAGAAGGGTGATAAATCCCTTTTATTTCAGAACCCAAGTAGACTTATTGATATGATTTTTCTGTTTAAAAATTCTTTAGGAATGAGATTTGGCATGCTTCATGGTTTTGGTTACTATTTTTGTAAGCAGTCTGTATTTATCAGTTGATGCTGAAGTAAACACTAGCTGAATGTTACCATTCAATGGCTAGGCAACAAGTGCCTTTATGATGTCACAGCTATCGTTCGATTGCTAGGAGACCAGTGATTTTGTTATGTCACAGCTTTTTGATTTTGAGGACCTCTGTGATGGTCTAGAGAGGTTCTCACTGTAGGCCAGCCAAGCAATATTTGAAGTTGCAGTGTGTAAAATGAGACAAATGAGAAAAGGATCTGAAGAAAGATCTCTTAGAGCTGGCACATATTCCTTCAGAAGTTCAAGATGGGCCTCATAAAAATGAATCAACTGGTTGAGAAACCTCCATTAGATCTTCTTTGTAATGTTATATGATTATTAGGGACTCGGGTTTGAGACCTATGATTAAAGAATATGCTTTTCAGGCTTTGTCTGATGATTTTGTGATAAAAAGACAATGCAACAAATATTCTGTCTCTGAAACAGATGAGGTGAATAATTTTCTTTCACTCGCATTTCCACAAAAACTTTGGAATACAGTTGGAAGTGATCAGTTTGAATCTATTTGGTGGGGTGAGAGTGGCACGTGTATCAGATCAGATCAGATCAGATCAGTCGCTCAGTCGTGTCCGACTCTTTGCAACCCCATGAACCTCAGCACGCCAGGTCTCCCTGTCCATCACCAGCTCCCGGGGGTCACTCAGACTCACATCCATCGAGTCAGTGATGCCATCCAGCCATCTCATCCTCTGTCGTCCCCTTCTCCTCCTGCTCTCAATCCCTCCCAGCATCATAGTCTTCTCCAATGAGTCAACTCTTCGCATGAGGTGGCCAAGAGACTGGAATTTCAGCTTTAGCATCATTTCTTCTAAAGAAATTCCAGGATTGATCTCCTTCAGAATGGACTGGTTGGATCTTCTTGCAGTCCAAGGGACTCTCAAGAGTCTTCTCCAACACCACAGTTCAAAAGCATCAATTCTTCAGTGTTCTGCCTTCCTCACAGTCCAGCTCTCACATCCATACATGACCACAAGAAAAACCATAGCCTTGACTAGGCGAACCTTTGTTGGTAAAGTAATGTCTCTGCTTTTGAATATGCTATCTAGGTTGGTCATAACTTTCCTTCCAAGGAGTAAGCGTCTTTTAATTTCATGGCTGCAGTCACCATCTGCAGTGATTTTGGAGCCCAGAAAAACAAAGTCTGACACTGTTTCCACTGTTTCTCTATCTATTTCCCATGTAGTGATGGGACCAGATGCCATGATCTTCGTTTTCTGAATGTTGAGCTTTAAGCCAACCTTTCCACTCTCCAATTTCACTTTCATCAAGAGGCTTTTTAGCCCCTCTTCACTTTCTGCCATAAGAGTGGTGTCATCTGTATATCTGAGGTTATTGATATTTCTCCCGGCAATCTTGATTTCAACTTGTGTTTCTTCCAGTCCAGCATTTCTCATGATGTACTCTGCATAAAAGTTAAATAAACATGGTGACAATATGCAGCCTTGATGTCCTCCTTTTGCTATTTGGAACCAGTCTGTTGTTCCATGACCAGTTCTAACTGTTGCTTCCTGACCTGCATACAGATTTCTTAAGAGGCAGATCAGGTGGTCTGGTATTCCCATCTCTTTCAGAATTTTCAAGAGTTTATTGTGATCCACACAGTCAAAGGCTTTGGCATAGTCAATAAAGCAGAAATAGATGTTTTTCTGGAACTCTCTTGCTTTTTCTATGATCTAGCGGATGTTGGCAATTTGATCTCTGGTTCCTCTGCCTTTTCTAAAACCAGCTTGAACCTCAGGAAGTTCACGGTTCACATATTGCTGAAGCCTGGCTTGGAGTATTTTGAGCATTACTTTATTAGCGTGTGAGATGAGTGCAATTGTTGGGTAGTTTGAGCACTCCTTGGCATTGCCTTTCTTTTGGATTGGGATGAAAACAGAACTTTTCCAATCTTATGGCCACTGCTGAGTTTCCCAAATTTGCTGGCATATTGAGTGTAGCACTTTCACAGCATCATCTTTCAGGACTTGGAATAGTTCCACTGGAATTCCATCACCTCCATTAGCTTTGTTCGTAGTGATGCTTTCTAAGGCCCATTTGACTTCACATTCCAAGACGTCTGGCTCTAGGTTAGTGATCACATCATCATGATTGTCTAGTTCTTGAAGCTCTTTTTTGTACAGTTCTTCTGTGTGTTCTTGCCACCTCTTCTTAATATCTTCTGCTTCTGTTAGGTCCACACCATCTCTGTCCTTTAACGTGCCCATCTTTGCATAAAATGTTCCTTTGGTATCTCTGATTTACTTTAACAGATCCCTAGTCTTTCCCATTCTGTTGTTTTCCTCTATTTCTTTGAATTGATCACTGAAGAAGGCTTTCTTATCTCTTTTTGCTATTCTTTGGAACTCTGAATTTAGATGTTTATATCTTTCCTTTTCTCCTTTGCTTTTCCCTTCTCTTCTTTTCACAGCTATTTGTTAGGCCTCCGCAGACAGCCATTTTGCTTTTTTGCATTTCTTTTCCATGGGGATGGTCTTGATCCCTGTCTCCTGTACAATGTCACAAACCTCATTCCATAGTTCATCAGGCACTGTATCTATCAGATCTAGGCCCTTAAATCTATTTCTCACTTCCACTGTATAATCATAAGGGATTTGATTTAGGTCATACCTGAATGGTCTAGTATTTTTCCCTACTTTCTTCAATTTCATTCTGAATTTGGCAATATGGAGTTCATGGTCCAAGCCACAGTCAGCTCCTGGTCTTGTTTTTGCTGATTGTATAGAGCTTCTCCATCTTTGGCTGCAAAGAATATAATCGATCTGACTTCGGTGTTGACCATCTGGTGATGTCCATGTATAGAGTGTTCTCTTGTTTTGTAGGAAGAGGGTGTTTGCTATGACCAGTGCATTTTCTTGGCAAAACTCTATTAATAGCCATCAATGAACAACTCTTTAAGCAAGAAGTCTTGGAAAGAAAGGCACCTTTGAGAATATTTCCAACCAAGAGTATGAAAAGGTTAATTCTACAGCTTAACCTTTATGGATTTATTAAAAAATGACAATCTTTTCAAAGATCTGCTTCACTACCTCTCTTTCTGGAAGAAGAAAACAACATCTCTCTTTTGAATAAGGTATTCCAACATTTTCACATATTGGCAATATGTATGATATAATCATGTGTCCTAGAAAGCATGTTTACATGTGTAGCTAAACGAGAAATTAAACTTGAGCTAACAAATCATTGAAAAGTTTTATTTTTTGAAGTTGAGAAGAGCTGGACACGTTAAAATATTGGATGTTTAAAAAAGTTTACTAGCAATGTGAAACCAGATACAAGTCCTCCAGCTACTTAAAGTGGTATTTACTCTATATGCAAACATATTTTTAGTTGAAGATCATATTCTTTCTAACATGTTACCTGTTAAACTACGAAAGAAAGTGTTTTATTTGATGCTATTTAATTGGTTTCATTATAGAAATACATTTTTATAACTTAGCATTGCTTGTCAGTTTTAGCTTGTTTTATAAATAAACTAAATAATGTAATCCTTTGATTTTAGTTACAGACCTACTGCAATCCAAATTTCAAAAGAGGTCTTCCCCAATTGATATTAAGAATGCAAAGAAGACTTGGGATTAACAACATGTCTCCAAAATCTTCATTAGTGCAAGATAAGCATGTTAAAGGAAGTGTCAGTAAAGATGACTAAATAATGTAATCCTTTGATTTTGGTTACAGACCTACTATCTTCCAAATTTCAAAAGGGGTCTACCCCACCCCAACTTTTATTAAGAATGCAAAGAAGATTTGGGATTAACAACGTGTCTCCAAAATTTTCATTAGTGCAAGATAAGCATGTTAAAGGAAGTGTCAGCAAAGATTATCATAACTCTGAATTTCTTCCAGAAATTAGTGGAGGAGAGTACATTTTCAGTCTCCAGAAATTTAAGTGTGCCTTTCATACAAAAGCCTCATAGCATCCAGATTGCCAATAATAACAAATGCCCCATCCCCATGTGACTTACCTAACCCATCACCAATATCAGTTAGACAAACAGACCAGATTGTGGTACATCCTGCTGTTTGAAAAAAGTTGAGTATTTTTAATTGGCATTCATATAGCATCTACCCTCAAGTAAACAGCCAAGTTGAGGACTTTGCCACTAAAACTTCATCTAATTCTCAGAACCACATTGTATCCCCATTACAGAGCAGTTATTCTGGACTGATGGTCAGATATGATCAGATCAGATCAGTCGCTCAGTCGTGTCCGACTCTTTGCGACCCCATGAACCTCAGCACGCCAGGACTCCCTGTCCATCACCAGATCCCGGAGGTCACTCAGACTCGCATCCATCGAGTCAGTGATGCCATCAAGCCATCTCATCCTCTGTCGTCCCCTTCTCCTCCTGCCCTCATTCTCTCCCAGCATCAGAGTCTTCTCCAATGAGTCAACTCTTCGCATGAGGTGGCCAAAAGACTGGAGTTTCAGCTTTAGAATCATTCCTTCCAAAGAAATTCCAGGATTGATCTCCTTCAGAATGGACTGGTTGGAACTCCTTGCAGTCCAAGGGACTCTCAAGAGTCTTTTCCAACACCACAGTTCTAAAGCATCAATTCTTCGGCACTCAGCCTTCTTCACAGTCCAGCTCTCACATCCATACATTACCACAGGAAAGACCATAGCCTTGACTAGGCGAACCTTTGTTGGTAAAGTAATGTCTCTGCTTTTGAATATGCTATCTAGGTTGGTCATAACTTTCCTTCCAAGGAGTAAGCGTCTTTTAATTTCATGGCTGCAGTCACCATCTGCAGTGATTTTGGAGCCCAGAAAAACAAAGTCTGACATTGTTTCCACTGTTTCTCTATCTATTTCCCATGTAGTGATGGGACCAGATGCCATGATCTTTGTTTTCTGAATGTTGAGTTTTAAGCCAACCTTTTCACTCTCCACTTTCACTTTCATCAAGAGGCTTTTTAGCCCCTCTTCACTTTCTGCCATAAGAGTGGTGTCATCTGCATATCTGAGGTTATTGATATTTCTCCCGGCAATCTTGATTCCAACTTGTGTTTCTTCCAGTCCAGCATTTCTCATGATGTACTCTGCATATAAGTTAAATAAACATGGTGACAATATGCAGCCTTGACGTACTCCTTTTCCTATTTGGAACCAGTCTGTTGTTCCATGACCAGTTCTAACTGTTGCTTCCTGACCGGCATACATATTTCTTAAGAGGTAGATCAGGTGGTCTGGTATTCCCATCTCTTTCAGAATTTTCCATAGTTTATTGTGATCCACACAGTCAAAGGCTTTGGCATAGTCAATAAGCAGAAATAGATGTTTTTCTGGAACTCTCTTGCTTTTTCCATAATCCAGCGGATGTTAGCAATTTGATCTCTGGTTCCTCTGCCTTTTCTAAATCCAGCTTGAACATCAGGAAGTTCACGCTTCACATATTGCTGAAGCCTGGCTTGGAGAATTTTGAGCATTACTTTACTAGCGTGTGAGATGAGTGCAATTGTGCGGTAGTTTGAGCATTCTTTGGCATTGCCTTTCTTTGGGATTGGGATGAAAACTGACCTTTTCCAATCTTGTGGCCACTGATGAGTTTCCCAAATTTGCTTGCATATTGAGTGCAGCACTTTCACAGCATCATCATTCAGGACTTGGAATAGCTCCACTGGAATTCCATCACCTCCACCAGCTTTGTTCGTAGTGATGCTTTCTAAGGCCAATTTGACTTCACATTCCAAGATGTCTGGCTCTAGGTCAGATATCACATCATCATGATTATCTAAGCCTTGAAGCTCTTTTTTTTTACAGTTCTTCTGTGTATTCTTGCCACCTCTTCTTAATATCTTCTTCTTCTGTTAGGTCCACACCACCTCTGTTCTTTATCGTGCCCATCTTTACATGAAATATTCCTTTGGTATCTCTGATTTTCTTAAAGAGATCCCTAGTCTTTCCCATTCTGTTGTTTTCCTCTATTTCTTTGCATTGATCACTGAAGAAGGCTTTCTTATCTCTTCTTGCTATTCTTTGGAACTCTGAATTTAGATGTTTATATCTTTCCTTTTCTCCTTTGCTCTTCACTTCTCTTCTTTTCACAGCTATTTGTAAGGCCTCCTCAGACAGCCATTTTGCTTTTTTGCATTTCTTTTCCATGGGGATGGTCTTGATCCCTGTCTCCTGTACAATGTCACAAACCTCCTTCCATAGTTCATCAGGCACTCTATCTATCAGATCTAGGCCCTTAAATCTATTTCTCACTTCCACTGTATAATCATAAGGGATTTGATTTAGGTCATACCTGAATGGTCTAGTAGTTTTCTCTACTTTCTTCTATTTTTTTTTTTTTTTTTTTATAATCTTTTTTTTGTTCTCCGCGTCCTCTTCTTCTTTTTTTTTTTTTTTTTTTTTTTTATCTCTTCTTTCTTTTTTTGGAAAGAAATTATTTTTTTTTTTTTTTTTTTTTTTCTTCTTTTGTTGTCTGTATAGAGTGTTCTCTTGTGTTGTTGGAAGAGGGTATTTGCTATGACCAGTGCATTTTCTTGGCAAAACTCTATTAGTCTTTGCCCTGCTTCATTCTGTAATCCAAGGCCAAATTTGCCTGTTACTCCAGGTGTTTCTTGGCTTCCTACTTTTGATTCCAGTCCCCTATAGCTTCTCTTATGAAAAGGACATCTTTTTTGTGTTATGTTCTCAAAGGTTTGTAGGTCTTCATAGAACCTTTCAACTTCAGCTTCTTCGGCATTACTGGTTGGGGCATAGATTTGGATTACTGTGTGGAACCTTCTAAATTTCAAATCTGGCTTTCAAGTCAGGAGACTCTATCAACAATTATCATTATATATGAAAACCATGCTAGTTAAAACTGACCTATCAAATACATGTCAGATTATGGAGCCTAAGGAAGATTGAACATTACGTTGGGAGATATCATCAAATACCTACAATTCCTGTATTTGAACAATAAATTTACTTGTTCATCTTCACAGTTCCATTTTCTCTTTTCAAACAAAGAAGAGGAAAATGAGGCTTTAGTTCAGTTTTTACCTATTTTACTGCCCGGTTTTCCAAATTCTTCAGTACCAAAAAAAAATTTGTTATGCATCCTAGTTAAATGACACCTGATATAATATTTGTAAGCAAGAAAATGAGAACCAAGGGAAAAGTGGTAATGGATGTAAACTGATTTCTGAAATCATCCCTGCTGAAATGAAGGAGTGTCTAAATTAGGATTGTATGGGTGAAGAAAGAGTTGCAAATAAAATTAGAAAAATGAAAATGGACAGTATGAACTTCAGTGCATTCACATACTTTATTGTATTAGTTACTGGTGGAGTCTTAAAAGATGAGACAACAGATTGTTTTCCTTATAAAAATTAATTTCGTCCTTGAAAATATCGATATTGCAGCACATCCAAAATCTTGATGACAACTATACCATCACTGTGATACCAAAGATAGCATGACATAATCAGTGACTGGCCCATGGTCAGCACAATATATGTACTTTACAAGTGGTATTCTATAGGGTCGTTTTTGCTCAGCTATCCTTAAGGCACGTCTTTATTTCCTGACATCAAGATTACACCCTATAATTCCAAATGCATGTTTAAACATTGATTATCTGTCCCAACAGAGAGAGAATAAATTCCTGGTGGTTACTGCAGCACATCAACATGGTTAAAAATTCTTGGAAGACATGATATCTGTTTTCCTTAGTAATATCATTATCTTTCTCTTTTGAATTTGTAATCACACAAATTATTTTAAGTCATACTAAGACCCTTCTCACAACTTTGTCACAACTTTTCTTGGGGTTGGAAGGAACTTCTGTTTGCCCTCCTACGAAGGAGAGCACAGATGTCTTCAATGTGTTTTGGGTCTAACCTCTTTACTTTATGTATCTTTCACATCAGCTGAAACATAAAGCTTGCATATGACTCATTTTAAGTGCTTACTGAATTATCAATAAAGAAATGTAATAACCAATCTAATGCTCTACACATTGCTCAACAACACTCTATAACCTGCACTGTTATCAAAATTCACCTTTTCTATTTACTGAGAAATTTTTCAAAGTTGATAAATATTTATTATATTTACATGGATGTAAGATTTGTAGGGGAGGCAAGTATTCCCATGCTTTGAAGAATAGTCCACGTTTTGATGTGATTGTTTTCTTGAGTGGTTTTATTGTGTCAATCAAAGTCTTTGACACAGTCTAATAGGAGTATCTCCTTTCCTGGAGTTCTCTTGCATTTTGGAGAACCCAACGGTTTTGACAATTTAATCTGGTGGACCTCTGCCCTTTATAAATCCAGCTTGAACATGTGGAAGCTCATGGTTCACATGCTGTTGCAGCCTGGTTTGGGGAATTCTGAGCAGTTCTTTGTGAGTGTTTCAGATGTGTACAAATAAGCTGTAGTTTAGACATCCTTTGGATTGCCTTTCTTTGCAGTTTTAATGAAAACAGAACATTTACAGTCCTCTGGACACAGCTGAGTCTGCCAAATTTGCTGGCATATGGAAGACAGCACATTCACAGAATCTTCTTTTAGAGTTTGAAGTATCTCAACTGAATTCCATAAACTCCACAAGCTTTGTTTGAAGTTATGCTTCCTAAGTCCCAGTAGACTTCACATTCCAGGATGACGGGCCCTCAGGTAAATAATTACACCATCGTGCTTAACTGGGTCAAGAAGATTTTTTGTGCACAGTTCTTCCATGTATTCTTCCCACCTCTTCTTAATAGCTTCTGCTTCTCTTACATCTGTACCATTTCTCTCCGTTATTGTGGCCATCTTTGCATGAAAATTTCCCTTGGTGTCTGTGATTTTCTTGAAGACATCAGTAGGCTTTCTAATTCTAATTAATTGCTTTATTTGTTTGCATGGATAACTGAGGAAGGTTTTTATCTCTCCTTGCAATTCTTTGGGGCTCTTCATCCAAATGTATAGAGTTTTCTTTTTCACCTTTTTGTTTAGCTTCTCTCCCTTTCTCAGCTCTTTGTTAGGCCTCATAACTTTACCATTTTGCATTTCTTTTTCACGCAGATTGTCTTGATCACTGCTTCCTGTACAATATCACAAACCTCCATCCATAGGTCTTCAGGCACTCATCTATCAGATAGAATCCCCTGCGGCTATTTATCACTTCAACTGTATAATCATAAGGGATTGTATTTTACATATGTAAACTATGTTAATTCCCTATGTCTTGTAGGGAAATCTTCACCCAGATTTTGATCAAAGAAGTATAGAAAGCTCTATATGGTATTCGGGAAATATATGAAATATAGCTGTTTGATGTTTGCGGTTTTGCTCAGATCTAAATTTCTGAAACATAAGAAATTCTCTTTCATGTGTATAAATCTGGAAAGTGTTTAACATGTTAAAAACTGAGAACTCGTTTTTCATTTGAGAACATTTTTCTCCAGATTGTCAAATGTAAAATACAGAGAATTCCAAATCTCATATCAGAAGACCTTCCAAATATTCTTGATGAAAATATAAAGAATTTCAGAGCCAAAGCCTGAAAATCTGTGGGAAAATTTGATATTTATTTTAGGAAAATTGACATAGATTTTTCAAATATTAAATAGACAGTATTCAATATTTCCTAAAGGAAAGACATCACAAATATTTTCAAATGACAAATTTGAAAAAAAAATCCAAGTTTCATGTGACCATATTTGGAAATGTGAAATAGACGTTTTTGTATTTCCTTTCAAAGAATCTACATCCAAATTTTCACAACTGTAATGTAAAAAAAAGTCCACATTTTCTGCAGAATATTTCTTGTCCATACTTTCATGTATGATGCACAGAGAATTTGTATTTAATTTGGAAAAACTTTATCCAGATTTGTAGATGTGAATAATGGAGAATTTTATGTTTCACACCCTGAAATATTCATCTAGATTTTCATATGTGAAACTGAGAATTTCATCTTTTATATAGGACTATCTAATTGCAGATGTCTATACTTGAAACAGATAATATTGAAATCAAGAAGTGCCTTAATTAGTATATTTCTTTTGTCATTTCTGTGTTTGTCATAGGGATAACTAAGGTTATTCATATCTCCTACATAAAATTTGTTTCTAACTTGTGCTTCATCTAGGTTTTTATTTTTTTCATGGTGTTCTCTGCACAGTAGTTTAATAAGCAGGACAACAATATGTAGCTTTGACTTGTTCCTTTTACGATGTTGATTCAGTTCATTGTCCCTGTCCATTTCTAACTGATGTGCCTTTATAAGCATACATGTTTCCCAGGAGACATATAGGATATTTTCCTATTCTTATGTCAAAGAACTTTACAAAATTGTGTTTCTTTTTGTTTGTTACTTTGTATTTTTGGTTTCTTTGTGATTTACAGTGTACAAATCATTAACAGAGACTATTAAGCAGATATAGATGATTGTATGCTATCTCCTTGCTTATTCTGTGATAAAAACTCAATGCATGTGTACTTCTTATGATTAAATAAATAACTACACATTCCTGTGTTTATTTTATTTTATTTTTTGGTCATTGATGTGGTTTGTTCTCTTTATTCAAGTAGTCCAATACCAACTGGTAATTTCCTATGAACTTGCCATCTTAATATACAACAATTAAATTATGCCAATGGCAGTCTCTGACCATTGATACCCACTGAATGGAGTTGTGCTTCAAGATCTGAAGTCAGACATGAGTATTCTTGTCAGGATACTCTGGTCAGAAAATGTCAGGAACGTTCAAAAAATACCGAGATATATTCGAGTGCTGGTTTTGTTTTGTTTTGTTGAGTCCCAATTACGCTATTATATTTTGTGGGGAAAGTTCTATATTTCTTCATTCTGATGACAATTCCTCATTAAGAGAAATTTCCAAGGGGGAAGAAAAAACAAATGACACCACAATATGCTTGTTTGCATATTGGAATTCAAAGTAGTACCAGTTATGTTTGTATGTAAGCAAAGTCCCATCAACAGATCAGACACGACAGCCCCGGGACCCCAGAACCGCAGCCCAGGCCTCCCGTCACACCAGCCCCGGAGCCAGACCGCACCTCGAGTCAGGAGCCGAGCCTCTCTCCTCTGTCGTCCCCTCTCCCCGCCCTCATCCCCCCAGCTAGAGTCCAGAGCCCGAGGAACTGAGTCAGCAGCCACCCCAAGAAATGAGACCGGAGGGCGGACCGAGCCCCACACGGCCGGCCGGAGACAGCCGACGGGGCGGATGCAGGGCGGGCGGCAGCACCAGCAGGAGGAGCCAGAAAAACAAAGTCCCCCGGTTTATCAATCAGATTAATTCATGGCAACTAATGTTTCATGTTTTTCTGTCAAGAAAAAAAGAATAATAGAGTTTGCCAGGAAAAACTGAGAAGTTCCAAGAAGGCAGAAATGTAGGCAGATGTGAAATGCAACTCTCTGAATGAATGGATCACAAATAATACTTCTACATGGACAATAGTTCTCCCACAGCATCAGATAAATACTAGCAGAAGACCCTGATTAGTAGAGTGTCCCCTGTGGGTTCCAGACATACCTGAGTGGAAAGGAATTAAGAAGCGAGAAGGAGAATAAGAGGAAACAAGACAAAACCTGTGCCTCAAGTGGGAGATGGAGAAGCAGGACAGAGATTTCCAGAATGAGGCATATTCCTTCACTAAAGGGTAAATTACTTTGGACTGAAAGGAAATAAAGTAAAACAGCTGATCAAATATAATTTGGAAAGAGTAAGAGTCACACAGACAATGTGTATCATGGTCCTATATGGCCCAAATCGCAATGCAGCTCAGCCAGTATGCATGGGGTCTGGAAGTTTTAACTTGGGATTTAGAGGGATCCTGGGAGCCAAAGCAAAAAGAATACCCAGCTTTGGATGTGTCTGGTGATAGAAGCAAATTCTGATGCTATAAGGAGCAATATTGCATAGGAACATGGAATGTCAGGTCCATGAATCAAGGCAAATTGGAAGTGGTCAAACAAGAGATAACAAGAGTGAATGTAGATATTCTAGGAATTAGTGAACTAAAATGGACTGGAATGGGTAAATTTAACTCAGAGAACCATTATATCTACTACTGCAGGCAGGAATCCCTCAGAAGAAATGGAGTGGCCATCATGGTCAACAAAAGAGTCTTAAATGCAGTACTTGGGTGCAATCTCAAAAACGACAGGATGATCTCTGTTCTTTTCCAAGGCAAACCATTCAATGTCACAGTAATCCAAGTCTATGCACCAACCAGTAACACTGAAGAAGCGGAAGTTGAATGGTTCTATGAAGACCTACAAGAACTTTTAGAACTAACACACAAAAAAGATGTCCTTTTCATTTTAGGAGACTGGAATGCAAAAGTAGGAAGTCAAGAAACACCAGTAGTAACAGGCAAAGTTGGCCTTGGAATACGGATTGAATCAGGGCAAAGACTAACTGAGTTTTGCCAAGAAAATTCACTGGTCATAGCAAATACCCTCTTCCAACAACACAAGAGAAGGCTCTATACATGGACATCACCAGAAGGTCAACACCAAAATCAGATCAATTATATCCTTGCAGCCAAAAATGGAGAAGATCTATAGAATCAGCTAAAACAAGACCAGGAGCTGACTGTGGCTCAGATCATGAACTCCTTATTTCCAAATTCAGACTGAAATTGAAGTAATTAGGGAAAACCACTAGACCATTCATGTATCACATAAATCAAATCCCTTATGATAATATTTTGGAAGTGAGAAATAGATTTAAGGGCCCAGATCTGATATGATAGATAGAGTGCCTGATGAACTATGGAATGTGGTTCATGACACTGCACAGGAGACAGGGATTAAGTTCATCCTTATGGAAAGGAAATGCAATAAAGCAAAATGGCTGTCTGAGGAGGCCTTACAAATAGCTGTGAAAAGAAGAGAAGTGAAAAGCAAAGGAGAAAAGGAAAGATAAAAACATGTGAATGTAGAGTTCCAAAGAATAGCAAGAAGAGATAAGAAGCCTTCCTCAGTGATCAAGGCAAAGAAATAGAGGAAAACAACAGAATGGGAAAGACTAGGGATCACTTCAGGAAAATCAGAGATACCAAAGGAACATTTCATGCAAAGATGGGCTCGATAAAGGACAGAAATGGCATGGATCTAACAGAAGGAGAAGATATTAAGAAGAGGTGGCAGGAATACACAAAAGAACTGTACCAAAAATTCTTCTCGACCCAGATAATAATGATGGTGTGATCACTGACCTAGAGCCAGACATCCTGGAATGTGAAGTCAAGTGGGCCTTAGAAAGAATTAGTATGAACAAAGCTAGTGGAGGTGATGGAATTCCAGTGGAGCTATTCCAAATCCTGAAAGATGATGCTCTGAAAGTTTTGCACACAATATGCCAGCCAATTTGGAAAACTCAGCAGGGGACACAAGATTGGACAGGGTCAGTTTTCATTCCAATACCAACGAAAGGCAATGCCAAAGAATGCTCAAACTACCGCACAATGGCACTCATCTCACAAGCTAGTAAAATAATGCTCAAAATTCTCCAAGCCAGGCTTCAGCAATATGTGAACTGTGAACTTCCTGATGTTCAAGCTGGTTTTACAAAAGGCAGAGGAACCAGGGATCAAATTGCCAACATACGCTGGATGATGGAAAAAGCAAGAGATTTGTAGGAAAATTCTATTTCTGCTTTATTGACTGTGTCAAATCCTTTGACTGTGTAGATCACAATAAATGTGGAAAATTCTGGAAGAGATGGGAATACCAGACCACGTGATCTGCCTCTTGAGAAATTTGCATGCAGTTCAGGAAGGAACAGATAGAACTGGTCATGGACCAACAGACTGGTTCAAAGTTGGGAAAGGAGAATGTCAAGGCTGTATATTGTCACTCAGAGATACCAAAGGAAAATTTCATGCAAAGATGGGCTCGATAAAGAACAGAAATGGTATGGACCTAACAGAAGTAGAATATATTAAGAAGAGGTGACAAGAATACCCAGAAGAACTGTACAAAAATATCTTCACGACCCAGGTAATCATGATTGTGTGATCACTGACCTAGAGCCAGAAATCCTAGAATGTGAAGTCAAGCGGGGTTTAGAAAGCATGAATACGAACAAAGCTTGTGGAGGTGATGGAATTCCAGTTGAGCAATTCCAAATCCTGAAAGATGATGCTGTGAAAGTGCTGCACTCAATATGCCAGCAAATTTGGAAAACTCAGCAGTGGCCACAAGATTGGAAAAGTTCTGTTTTCATCCCAATCCCAAAGAAAGGCAATTCCAAAAAATGCTCAAACTACGTCATAATTGTACTCATCTCACAAGCTATTGAAGTAATGCTCAAAATTCTCCAAGCCAGGCTTCAGCAATATGTGAAAATTGAAATTCCTGATGTTCAAGCTGGTTTTAGAAAAGGCAGAGGAACGAGAGATCAAATTACAATCATCAGCTGGATCATGGAAAAAGCAAGAGAGTTCCAGAAAATCATCTATTTCTGCTTCATTGACTATGCCAAAGCCTTTGACTGTGTAGATCCCAATAAATTGTGGAAAATTCTGAAAAAGATGGGAATACCAGACCACCTGATCTGCCTCTTGAGAAATTTGATGTATGTCAGGAAGAAACAGTTAGAACTGGACATGGACCAATAGACTGGTTCCAAATAGGAAATGGAGTACATCAAGGCTCTACATTGTCACTCAGAGATACCAAAGGAACATTTCATGAAAAGATGGGCCCGATAAAGGACAGAAGTGGTATGGACATAACAGAAGCAGAAGATATTAAGAAGAGGTGGCAAGATTACCCAGAAGTACTGTACAAAAATGATCTTCACGACCCAGATAATCATGATGATGTGATCACTGATCTAGAGCCATATATCCTGGAATGTGAAGTCAAGTGGGCCTTAGAAAGCATCACTATGAACAAAGCTAGTGGAGGTGATGAAATTCCAGTTGAGCTATTTCAAATTCTGAAAGGATGATGCTGTGAAAGTGCTGCACTCAATATGCCAGCAAATTTGGAAAACTCAGCAGTGGCCACAAGATGGGAAAAGGACCGTTTTCATCCCAATCCCAAAGAAAGGCAATGCCAAAGAATGCTCAAACTACCAAAGAAATGCACTCATCTCAGACGCTAGTAAAGTACTGCTCAAAATTCTCCAAGCCAGGATTCAGAAATATGTGAACCGTGAACTTCCGGATGTTCAAGCTGGTTTTACAAAAGGCAGAGGAACGAAAGATCAAATTGCCAACATATGCTGGAGCATGGAAAAAACAAGAGAGTTCCAGAAAAACATCTATTTCTGCTTTATTGAGTATGCCAAAGCCTTTGACTGTGTAAATCACAATAAATTGTGGAAAATTCTGGAAGAGATGGGAATACCACACCACCTGATCTGCCTCTTGAGAAATTTGTATGCAGGTCAGGAAGCAGCAGTTAGAACTGGCCATGCACCTACAGACTGGTTACAAATAGGAAAAGTAGTACGTCAAGGCTGTATATTGTCACCCTGTTTATTTAACTTATATGCAGAGGACATAATGAGAAATGCTGGACTGGAAGAAACACAAGTTGGAATCAAGATTGCCGGGAGAAATATCAATAACCTCAGATATGCAGATGACACCACCCCTATGGCAGAAAGTGAAGAGGAATTAAAAAGCCTCTTGATGAAAGTGAAATTGGAGAGTGAAAACGTTGGCTTAAGGCTCAACATTCAGAAAATGAAGATCATGGCATCTGCTCCCATCACTGCATGGGAAATACATGGGGAAACAGTGCAAACAGTGTCAGATTTTTTTTTTTTTTTTTCTGGGCTCCAAAATCACTGCAGATGGTGACTGCAGCCATAAAATTAAAAGACGATTACTCCTTGGAAGGAAAGTTATGACCAACCTATATAGCACATTCAAAAGCAGAGACATTAGTTTGCCAACAAAGGTTCGCCTAGTCAAGGCTATGGTCTTTCCTGTGGTCATGTATGGATGTGAGAGCTGGACAGTGAAGAAGGCTGAGCACTGAAGAATTGATGCTTTTGAACTGTGGTGTTGGAGAAGACTCCTGAGAGTCCCTTGGACTGCAAGGAGATCCAGCCAGTCCATTCTGAAAGAGATCAGCCCTGGGATTTCTTTGGAAGGAATGATGCTAAAGCTGAAACTCCAGTATTTTGGCCACTTCATGCGAAGAGCTGACTCATTGGAGAAGACTATGATGCTGGGAGGGACTGAGGGCAGGAGGAGAAGGGGACGACAGAGGATGAGATGGCTGGATGGCATCACTGACTTGATGGGTGTGAGTCTGAGTGACTTCCGGGAGCTGGTGATGGACAGGGAAGCCTGGCTTGCTGCGGTTCATGGGGTCGCAAAGAGTTGGACACCAATGAGCGATTGATCTGATCTGATCTGATAATTTATTGGGTATTTTCATCAATATGGTATAATTTTATTCAAAGAAAAACATTGTGTTTCACTTCAAGATGAAACATTGTACTGAATGTTGTCTCTTATTGAATCATGACATATGATCAGTGAGTCCACATAATAAGAAATGACAGTTGGTAATTTTAAGCAGAAACCAGGGCTTCCCTGGTAGGTCATCTGCTTAAGAATCTGCTGCAATGCAGTTTGATTTCTGGTTTGGAAGGATTCTCTTGAGAATCAATTGGCCACTCACTCCCACATTCTTTAGGCTTCCTTGGTGGTACAGATGGTAAAAAAATCATCTGTTATGAGAGAGATGCTGGAAGAATTGCCTGACATCACATTCCATTAGTCTGGGCTGGAGAACCCTCATAGACAGAGGAGCTTGATGGGCTATATAGTCCAGAGGGTCAGAAAGAGTCAGTCCAGAGGGTCACAAAAAGTCATACATAACTGTGACATTAAGCAAACCTGAAACAAAAATAGGTTTAAAAAAGATACTTGAAAACATTGAAGTCTGGAGGTCTGCCTCAGAAAGAGTATTTTAACCCTAATATATATATATATATATATATAGCAATGAACTTTACTACTCTCTTGTCCCTATAAAATCAGAGGAGAAATGGACTGCCCTTTCCCTTTTTAGAGGCTAGTTGTTGTAGTAGAAAACATTAAATGCTTAAATCAAGGATTTAAACCTACTGAAATGCTGCTCTTAAAAATGAAAAAAAAAAATCTAATTCAAGATGAATACCAAAGCAAGAACATAATTAAAATCAGTTGCTGTTGTTAGACATGCTTTAAAAAGAACTAAATAAATGTACATAAAGACTGGGTAAATTATCTGGCAAAACATGAAATTTCACAATATTGTAAAGGACTTTTACAGAAAATAAAAAAAAAATGCTTTTCAGTTATGCACAGTTTTAATAATCAAAAACACTGAGTACTTTTCAGACATTTCAGACAAAGGTCTTTTAAACAAACTATCTATTTGTTTTCTAAAACAACATGGTGGTGGTGGTCATGATTAGTTGCTAAGTTATTTCCTTCTGTTTTTCATCTCCATGGACTGTAGACCACCAGGCTCCTCTGCCCATGGGATTTCCCAGGCAAGAATACTGAGGTTGGTTTCCATTCAGTCTTCCAGTAGATCTACCTTTCCAACTCATGGACTTCTCAATCCTGGGTCATCTGAATGGGGTGGTGGATTCTTTATCACTGAGCCACCCAGAGACTTCCCCAAAGCAACACAGTATCTACTTAAGAAGTAGTTTTTGGCTTTTACTAGTACTACATCAAACTTCTAGCCTTCATAGTCTGGATTTCTTCACAACTACCCTAGTGATCCATTGGTTAATAGTCAGCTTCCCAGTGACCCTTGTCTGGGAGCATCCCACATACTGAAATATAACTTAGCTCATGGACCACAGCTCATAATCTCATATGGCAAAACTAGAGCCAGTGTTCTGCAACAAAAGTACCCATCACAATGGGAAGGCTATGCACCATATTCAAGTGCATCATAACACTTGCCTCAGCTAGAGAAAGCCCTTGAAAATCCATGAATACCTGGCCCCACCAAAATAAATAAAATTTAAAAAATAATAAAATAATTAAGACCTTTAAAAAGGCGAGTTTGTTTAACATAGAAGTGTAGTTACATATATATATCAGATCAGTTCAGATCAGTCGCACAGTTGTGTTTGACTCTTTGCGACCCCATATCAGATCAGATCAGATCAGTCGCTCAGTCGTGTTCGACTTTTTGTGACCCCATGAACTGCAGCACGCCAGGCCTCCCTATCCATCACCAGCTCCCGGAGGTCACCCAGCCTCACATTCATCGAATCAGTGATGCCATCCAGCCATCTCATCCTCTGTCGTCCCCTTCTCCTCCTGCCCCCAATCCCTCCCAGCATCAGAGTCTTCTCCAATGAGTCAACTCTTCACATGAGGTGGCCAAAATACTGGAGTTTCAGCTTTAGCATCATTCCTTCCAAAGAAATCCCAGGGCTGATCTCCTTCAGAATGGACTAGTTGGATCTCCTGGCAGCCCAAAGGACTCTCAAGAGTCTTCTCCAACATCACAGTTCAAAAGCATCAATTCTTCGGCGCTCAGCCTTCTTCACAGTCCAGCTCTCACATCCATACATGACCACAGGAAAGACCATAGCCTTGACTAGGCGAACCTTTGTTGGCAAGGTGATGTCTCTGCTTTTGAATATGCTATCTAGGTTGGTCATAACTTTCCTTCCAAGGAGTAATCGTCTTTTAATTTCATGGCTGCAGTCACCATCTGCAGTGATTTTGGAGCCCAGAAAAATAAAGTCTGACACTGTTTCCACTGTTTCTCTATCTATTTCCCATGTAGTGATGGGACCAGACCACATACAGCACCCAGCAAATATACTTTGAATGCTGAAAGGACAAAAATACTTATTTTCAAAACATGATAGAACAATACTGATTAGAACAAATTATTCCACAGAATAAAAATATTCTATTCAATCGTTAACCTGGATGAGATGTAAGTGTATCCCCACCATCAGAGTTCAGATTTGTGGTGTGAATGCCTAAAAGCGTATCATATATCATGTTACTCACATAATTCGAGTATACATATATCTACTTAAGCTGTTAGCTCTCTCTTCTGCATCTTTATATTTCCTTCTGAAGCCATTTGGCCTTTCTAAATAAAATGTGTAGATTCGTTTCCTGTGTTTTAATTTCTGAGGAGACTTGTCATTCTGCCCACACACTAGGACACTTGTAATATAATGTCCATTACTATAGTTCAATTTTCATCTACCCTAAACTTGCATACCATTAACCCGGTATTACATTTCTTTTAGCAGGCTCTAGTGTTATTCTTCAAGATGGTTTTTCCGTTCTTTAATTTTGGTATAATGATCACTGATTTTAATACCAA
Source organism: Tragelaphus eurycerus (assembly GCA_935064755.1). Taxonomy (NCBI): domain Eukaryota; kingdom Metazoa; phylum Chordata; class Mammalia; order Artiodactyla; family Bovidae; genus Tragelaphus; species Tragelaphus eurycerus. Next base: position 38,732 of record CAKXYN010000576.1, read on the forward strand.
ATTAACACTTTTGTAATGTGCTTTTATCTTTTAATTTATTTTAATATAAATTTCTTTATCTTAATTGGGGATTAAATACTTTACAATATTGTATTGGTTTTGCCATACATCACCATGAATCCACCACAGGTATACACAACTTTCCCATCCTGAAACCCCTCCCTCCACCCTCCCTTTACCATCCCTCTGGGTCGCCCCAGTCCACCAGCCCCAAGCATCCAGTATCATGCATGAAACCTCGACTGGCAATTCATTTCATATATGGTATTAAACATGTTTCAATGGCATTTCCCCAAATCATCCCACCCTTTCCCTCTCCCACAGAGTACAGAAGACAGTTCTCTACCTCTGTGTCACTTTTGCTGTCTTGCTTACACGGCTATCATTACCATCCTTCTAAAATCCATATATATGCATCAGTATATTGTATTGGTGTTTTTCTTTCTGGCTTACTTCACGCTGTATAATAGGCTCTAGTTTCATCCACCTCATTAGAACTGATTAAAATGTATTATTTTTAATGGCTGAGTAGTATTCCATTGTGTATATGTACCTCAGCTTTCTTATCCATTCATCTGCTGATGGTCATCTAGGGTGCTTCCATGCCCTGGCTATAAGAAAAAGGGTTGCGATGAACATTTGGGTACACGTGTCTCTAAATTCTGGTTTCCTCGTGTGTATGCTAGCAGTGGGATGCTGAATCTTAAAGAAGTTCTATTTCAAGTTTTTTAAGGAATCACCACACTGTTCTCTATAGTGGCTGTACTAGTTTGCATTCTCACCAATAGTGTATCAGGGTTCCCTTTCTCCGCAACCTCTCCAGCATATATTGCTTGTAGACTTTTGATCGCAGCCATTCTGACTGGGTGAAATCATACCTTATTGTGGTTTTGATTTGCATTTCTCTGATAATGAGTGATGTTGAGCATCTTTCCATGTGTTTGTTAGCCATCTGTATGTCTTCTTCGGAGAAATGTCTATTTAGTTCTTTGGCCGTTTTTTTGATTGGGTCATTTATTTTTCTGTGATTGTGCTCCAGGAGTTGTTTTTATATTTTTGAGATTAGTGGTTTGACAGTTGCTTCATTTGCTATTATTTTCTCCCATGTTGAAGCCTGTCTTTTCAGCTGCTAATAGTTTCCTTTGTTCTCCAGAAGCTTTCAAGCTTAATTAGGTCCCATTTGTTTATTTTTGCTTTTATTTCCAAAATTCTGGGAGGTGGGTCATAGAGGATCCTGCTGTGACTTATGTCAGAGAGTGTTTTGCCTAAGTTCTCCTTTAGCAGTTTTATAGTTTCTGGCTTTACATTTAGATCTTCAATCCATTTTGAGTCTATTTTTGTGGATGGTGTTAGAAAGTGTTCTAGTTTCATTATTTTACAAGTGGTTGACCAGTTTTCCCAGCCCCACTTGTTGAACAGATTGTCTTTAATCCATTGTATATTCTTGCCTCCTTTGACAAAGATAATGTGTCCATAGTTGCATGGATTTATGTCTGGGCTTTCTACTTTGTTCCACTAATCTATATTTCTGTCTTTGTGCCAATACTATAGTGTCTTGATGACTGTGTGTTTGTAGTAGATCCTGAAGTCAGGCAGGTTAATTCCTCCAGGTACATTCTTTCTCAATATTGCTTTGGCTATTCAAAGTGTGTTTTTTTTTTTTTTTTTGTATTTCCATACAAATTGTGAAATATTATTTTTTGTAGCTCTGTGAAAAACACCACTGATAGATTGATAGAGATTGCACTATTCTTAGAGTGTCGTGAGCTGTTTACAACCCAAAATAAAGGTCCCAATTAAAACAGGGTTTAGGTTGGAAAACCCTGCATTAGTATTAGGGCTGTAGTATCTTCTTATACTAATGGAAAAATCTACAAATATTTCAAACTAATTTGATTTTAGTAATTAATGTTTTCTAAAGAATTAAAGAGTTACTCATCAAAATATTTCATTGCCATGGGGAAAAAAAAATACCTCTAACTCCTTAAGTCCATCATGATTTTATTAAGAGAATCTGCGAGAACTCATTCTCTGTGTATCACGATTTCATCAATACATTTCTCTGAGATTAAAAAAAAAAAAAAATAGAATTCACTTCCTTCAGGAAAGTTACATTTAAATATGGAAAAAGTTGTTTCAATAGTGGTAAAAATGGCTGTATGAGAAGTGGATTGTTAATTTTTCTTTTCCTCTGAAAGTTGTGTCTTCAGTTCGTACTGAAATGTACTATTCTGCTCTGGTTCAGTTGCTCAGTCATAGCAACTCTCTGCAACACCATGGACTGCAGCACACGAGGCCTCACTGTCCATCACTAACTCCCAGAGTTTGCTCAAACTCATGTGCATCAAATTAGTTGTACCATCCGACCATCTCATCCTCTGCTAGGCCCTTCTCCTTCTGCCCTCAAGCTTTGCCAGCATCAGGGTCTTTTTTTGTTGTCAGTTCTTTGCATCACGTGGCCAAAGTATCAGAGTTTCAGCTTCAGCAAAAGTACTTCCAATGAATATTCAGGGCTGATTTCCATCGGGATTGACTGCTTTGATCTCCTTGCAGTCCAAGTGACACTCAAGCGTATACTCCAACACCACAGTTCAAAAGCAACAATTATTCTGTGCTCAGCTTCCTGTATAGTTCAACTCTCCCATAATTGCAAAGTAATTCCTTTGCTTTTGAATATGCTCTTTAGATGGTTACAGCTTTTCTTCCAAGGATCTAGCACCTTTTAATTTCATGGATGCAGTCACCACCTGCAGTGATTTTGGAGCCCCCAAAATAAGTCTATCACTCTTTCCATTTCCCCCCATGATGTCCCTATTTGATGAGAAGTTATGGGACCAGATGCCATGACCTTCATTTTTTCAATGCTGAGTTTTGAGTCAGCTTTTTCACTCTTCTTTCTTTTCATCAGTAGGCTCTTTAGTTATTCTTCACTTTCTGTCATATATGTGGTGTCAAGTGTATATCTGAGGTTATTGAAATTTCTCCAGGCAATCCTGATTCTAGTTTGGGCTTCATTCAGCCTGACATTTCACATGATGTGCTCTGAATATATGTTAAATAAGCCACATGACAATGTACAGACTTGATGTACTCCTTTCCCAATTTGAAACTAGTGCATTGTTCCATGTCCAGTTCTAACTTGCTTCTTGACCTGCCTACAGATTTCTCAGGATGCGGCTAAAGAGATCTGGTATTTGCATCTATTCAAGAATTTGTTGAATAGTTTGTTGTCATCCACACAGTCAAAACCTTTGGCATAGTCCAAATCAGATGATATTTTTCTTGAACACACTTGCTTTTTCTTTGATCCAATGGATGTTGGCAATTTGATCTCTGGTTCCTCTGACTTTTCTAAACCCAGCTTTAACATTTAGAAATTCTGGGTTCATATACTTTTGAAGCCTGTCTTGGAGAACTTTGCACATCACTTTGCTTGCACAGGAGATGCATGCAATTGTGTGGTTGTTAGAACATTCTTTGGCATAGCCTTTCTTTGTGATTGGAGTTTAAACTAACTTTTTCCAATTCTGTAGCCAATGCTGAGCTTTCCAAATTTCCTGGTATATTGAATGCAGGATTTTAATGGCACAATCTGGGAGGACTTGAAACTGCATGACTGGAAACCCATCACCTCTAGTAACTTTTTTCATAGTGATTTACTAAGGACTACTTGATTTCACATTCCAGGATGTTTCAGCTTTTTATTTTTTTCATGGTGTGCTTTGCACAGAAATTTAATAAACAGGACAACAATATGTAGCTTTGACTTGTTCCTTTTACGATGTTGATTCAGTTCATTGTCCCTGTCCATTTCTAACTGCTCTGCCTTTATTAGCATACACGTTTCCCAGGAGACATATAAGATATTTTCCTATTCTTTTCTCTAAGAATTTTACAAAATTGTTTTTTTTTGTTTGTTTTTTATTTATTTTTTTTTTTTTTTGGTTTGTGTGTGATTTACAGTGTCCAAGTCATTAGTAGAGACAGTTAAGCAGATATAAATGATTGTATGCTATCTCCTTGCTTATTCTGTGATACAAACATCAATGCATGTGTTCCTCTTATGATTAAATAACTAACTACAAAATCCTGTGTTTACTTTATTTTAATTTTTGGTCATTGATGTGGTTTTCTTTCTTTTTTCAAGTATTCAATACCAACTGATAATTTCCTATGAATTTGCCATCTTATTATACAACAATTAAATTATGCCAATGGCAGTCTCTGACCTTTGATACCCACTGAACGGAGTTGTGCTTCAAGATCTGAAGTCAGACATTTGTACTCTCGGAAAATGTCAGGAAGGTTCAAAAAATACCTAGATATATTCAAGTGCTGTTTTTTTTTTTTTTTTTTTTTTTTTTTTTTTAGCCCAATTACGCTATTATATTTTGTGGGGAAAGTTCTATATGTCTTCATACTGATGACAATTCCTCATTAAGAGACATTTTCCAAGGGGGAAGAAAAAGATGACACCCCAATATGCTTGTTTGCATATTGGAATTCAATGTAGTACCAGTTATGTGTGTATGTAACCAACGTCCCATCAAAGAGATTAATTCATGGCAACTAATGTTTCATGTTTTTCTGTCAAGGAAAAAAAGATTACTAGAGTTTGCAAGGTAAACTGAGAAGTTCAAAGAAGGCAGAAATGTAGGCAGGTGTGAAATGCAACTCTCTCAATGAATGGATCACAAATAATATTTCTACATTGACAATGGTTCTCCCACAGCATCAGATAAATACTTGTAGAAGACCCTGATTATTAGAGTGTCCCCTGTGGATTCCAGACATACCTGAGTGGAAAGGAATTAAGAAGAGAGAAGGAGAATAATAGGAAACAAGACAAAACCTGTGCCTCATGTGGGAGATGGAGAAACAAGAAATAAATTTCCAGAATGAGTCATATTCCTTCACTAAAGGGTAAATTACTTTGGACTGAAAAGAAATAAGGTAAAATAGCTGATGAAATATAATTTGGATAGAGAGAGAATCACATAGACAATGTGTGTCATAGTCCTATATGTCCCAAACTGCAATGCAGCTCAGCCAGTATGCCTGGGATCTGGAAGCTGGAACTTGAGATTTAGAGTGATCCTGGGAGAGGACTACTGTTGACTATGTGGAAATGGCCTGAAGGAGCAGGTACAAGTCATTGTGTAGAAGGGCTTGCCTTTTGAGAATTCCCAAACTGCCAAGAGGAGGTAGTGTCACACTCAGAGGCAGAGATACCTTGGTAGCCCCTCACCTTCCCACCTGTTAACACCTGCTTCAAGGCAATAGAGAAAGAACAGCAGAAGTACCACTCATGATCCTGCAAAAACAGGCTAGAAAATGATCCCATTAAGGCCAAACCTCTTCTGCCTATGGTTCCGGGCTCCTTTTCATATTTGGGACCACCATGGTTCCAGCATTCCAAGCATCTGTACCACCTTCTGTGCTCATCACAACGGACCCCAGTGCTCCACAAGTGTCTCAGGGCAGACTCCTTTGGTGACCATATGTGAGGAAGGATGGAATTTACACTTAAGACCCAGCAACAGAACCATTATGGAAGAAGATTAAGAATCTTCCAACAAGTTGTGCATGCTACAGTGCCGGGACCAGCCGGCAAAGTCGAACGGTCCTGAAGAAGGGCAACGAGGCTAAGAAAATTGAAGACGATAGAAAAGATGGGGTCGAGAGGGCCAGGCAGTCAACCACGAGACAGGTTTCCATGCAACTGACAAAGTCTTTATTGAGCACGGTATCTTTATACTTTAGAACTGGGAAAGAGGGACACAGAAAATTTTTTGTGGATTACATCACCATCTTGTGATATTTTTCAAGGACTTGTAGCCTATTTCCCCAAGACTAGTTAAAAGCAAACATGGGAGTAGTAGGAGGTGCCTAACATCTTGGGCACTGCAAAGGGTTTCGTTAATCACTAAAACAGCACCTGCCAGGCCCAAGGACTCACATTTGGGAAGGAGATATCTTCCAGTTCTCAGGAGCAATCAGGGGTGGCGGGACAGAGAGCTATGTCTGTGTTCCCACAGACCATTAGATAAGGCAGCTCCCAGAGCCATGCCTCCGGGCGGAGGCTCCCTGTGTCAGGGTCGGCCCCCCGCAGCTCCCCCTTCTTTTTCCCAAGCTGGAATCCTCTCCACATCCCATTTATGAGACCTCAGGTCTGAATCTTGTGCTTTCTTTCCTGTCCATAATTCGAGAGAACATTAACATTCTTTCAGTAACAAAATTCATAAGGCATTGTAAAAGGCAAGGTCCACAGAGAAGTACAATCAGAAATACAAAGAGCAATAAAAGTACATTTTTCCACCAGTCAGACTTGAACCAGCTCAAAAAGATTTCTCCAAAAGGCACAGAGGTATCAGACATAGCATGCACTTCTTTTTGCATATCTTGTATAGCATCAGACACATTATTACTTAAATCAGGGATATAGACACAGCATTCTATTTTAATCACTGCACAAGTACCTCCCTGTGCGGCAGTAAGAATATCTAATGCCATTCTGTTCTGTAACACCGCTTTTCTCATCTGTTTTTGTTCCTCATTCAAAGCCTTCATGGCATTTTCAGCATCTTCCAAGGCATGCTGAGTAAAATTTGTAAGTGCGTTAACCCGAGTCATAATATCTACATTACCAATGGAAGGAACAAATACAGCTGCTAAATAGTCATACCACTGGAAAACTGCACGAGTCCATGGCGCTTTTAAGTATGGTAGATTAGCAGGTGTAGTTAAAAAGGATGTTCGAATATGTCCCGGGGCAAAAACAAGCCCTATTGTGCAACGTCCAACACACCCAACAGAGAGCCATGGCCAGATGTTGTTCCCACAAATCCATTTGATCCCGTTGGGGGCTACCCATCTTAGTCCTGGATTTAGTGCCCAGGAAATGAAGATGTTGCCTTCTGCCATACCCATCAATGCGTTGGCAAGAGTAATCAGGAACAGCGCTACAGCAGCAGGATTGCTGGGGTTTGTCGCACTGCAAACCTTTCTTGCTAGTTTTTGCATCTCCTTAGGCGAAGTCATCTGGAGAGGTGCCTTTTTCTTGGGGTCTCCTATCGTCAGCGCTTTCATTTGGTTGATCAATGACTTTTTCCGCCGTCCGTACCAGCCTTTCCAGGAGCCAGCGCGGCGTTTCCGCATCCTGTGGAAAAACACAAACATGCCCTCGTCCCCAAATGAGGACTGGGTCTGGCCCTTTCCAAACATTAGTTAGAGGATCTTTCCAAGTAACCTGGGTTTTGGATAACGCTGAGTCAGCGTCCCAGAATCTCTGAGCTGCTGATCTGCCTTGAGCATCAAGTTGTAAAAAATTTAAAATGAATAAAGCATGGCTGAGATAATTCTGGGGTGTCCAAGGGTATAGTTCCCCCTTTTTTATTTTAGTAAGTTGGTGCTTTAAAGTCTGATGAGCATGTTCCACAATTCCTTGGCCTTGGGGGTTATAAGGAATTCCAGTTTTATGGTTAATAGAAAGCTGAGAGCAAAACAACTGAAAATTTTTTCCAGTATAGCCGGGGCCATTGTCAGTTTTAATTTCCCTGGGTATACCCATAACAGCAAAACATTTTAAACAATGAGCTATACAATGTTTACTGGCCTCTCCAGTTTGTAAGGTAGCATGTAGAAACCCAGAATAGGTGTCAATAGTTACATGGACATATTTTTGTTTTCCAAATTCCATAATGTGGGTCACGTCCATTTGCCAGAGGTGATTGGGTAAGAGACCGCGGGGGTTAACTCCATAATGAGGAACGGGAACGGTCTGGGCACAGGAGGGGCAGCTGCGCACAATCTGGCGCGCGGCTTCCCGCGAGATTTTAAATTGTAAACGTAGGCTATTGCTGTTCTGATGGTGGAGCCCGTGAGAAAGCTGGGCTTGCTTTTCAGCGGAGAGGAAAATTTGAGTGGCCGCATCAGCCCGAGCATTACCCGATTCTAGGGGGCCGGTCAGATTGGAGTGGGCTCGAATATGGCCGAAAAAACACTTATGAAACCTGGTACGGATTACGGTTTGCAAGGAACGAAACAAGGTTTGAACTGTAGTATTTACGGTTCCGATAAAGCGAACAGTCTCAATACTATTCAAGGCTCGAACAATGTATTGACTGTCAGAGTAAAGGTTAACAGGTAAATCAGAAAATTTCTGCAAAGCAGTACGAACTGCGTGAAGTTCTACTTCTTGGGCAGATGTACAACCCGTGTCCCATGCCTGTACATCACTTTCTACGGTAATGGCCGTTCGTCCATTAGAAGAGCCGTCAGTAAAAATTGTTACGGCTCCTTTAAGAGGGACGGCGCTAGTGTTTTTCGGAAGACAAAGTGGTGAGTGCTGGCAAATTGTAGAAGTTTATTAGCAGGATAATGACAAGTAATGCATCCAGCAAAGTTAGCTAGAGACAGGGCCCAGGAATCGCTAAATTGTGCCGGCCAGTCTTGTTGCAGTTTAGAGTAGGGAACACAAATAAAGTGTGGGTCTCTACCCAAATACTTGATGGAATCTTTCCTGCCTGTAGCAATTAGGATAGAGACCAGATCATAATAGGGGGAAAGCACCCTGGGCGGGGAAGAAGGGAGGTGTATCCACATAAGCGGTGTGTCCTGAAATAGAACAGCAGTGGGGGTGTGTCTGGTAGGCAAAATGTAAAGACCCCATTCTTTAGAATAATCACAATAGGTCGCATGCTGTTCGGAGAGCGCTCTTTCCACTAGAGTGAGAGCTCTCCTCCCTCCAGCGGTGAGGGTCCTAGGCGAAGTAGGCGCAGGATCGCCTTTCAAAATGTCAAACAGGGGTTTTAGATCTTCAGTAGTTAACTTTAAATATGGGCGAATCCAATTAATATCTCCTAGTAATTTTTGGAAATCATTTAAAGTCTGTAGATTATCTTTTCGTAATTCAATTTTTTGGGTAGAAAAGGTTTCACCCTCTAGATGAAAGCCTAAATAAGAAAATGGAGGAAAGCGTTGGACTTTATCTAGGGCTATGATTAAACCTGTGGCTTTTAATTTTAATTCTAAATCGGCCATAGCCGCAAGCAGTAAACCTTCTGAGGGGTGGGCAAGAAGGATATCATCCATATCATGTACCAAATATATTTGTGGATATTTTTGCCTAATGGGTGCTAAAGCTTGTGCCACAAATTTTTGACATAAAGTCGGACTATTAGCCATGCCCTGAGGCAAAACCCGCCATTGATAGTGCTTCATAGGCTCTGTAAAATTGGTGGAGGGAACACTGAAAGCAAAACGTTGGCAGTCCTGCGGAGCTAAGGGGATGGTATAAAAACAATCTTTTAAATCTATAATTATCTTATAAGTATGTCGGGGAATTGCCATTGGGGACGGAAGACCAGGTTGTAGGGCTCCCATCACTTCCATAGTTTCATTTACCTTTCTGAGATCTTGTAACAATCTCCATTTTCCAGATTTCTTTTTAATAACAAATATTGGGGAGTTCCAAGGGGAGTTAGAAGGTACAATATGGCCAGAGTCTAGCTGTTCCTGCACCAGCTGCTCCGCGGCCTTAATTTTTTCTGTACTAAGGGGCCATTGATCAACCCACACCGGCTCATTAGAGCGCCAGGTTATCGGATCAGCGTGAGTTGCAGGACAGTCAAAAGCCCCTGCTAAAAATACCCAAGTCCTGCTCGAAACGGCTGAGGGTTAGGTTGTATTGGCGTCTTTCTTCCCTGATTTGTTACACCCAGGCCTTGTGTTGGCATTAGGCCTTGGTCCATCATAATATTACTGACTACCTTATTAGGGCTATATATGTAAACTCCCATGGAAGACATGACATCTCTTCCCCAAAGATTAACAGGCAGGCCTGGGAGGACATAGGGTTGAAATTCTCCCGCATGGCCTTCTTCATCTTCCCATGGTAACATTTCAGAACTCTGTTCTGGGTTATTGGTTTGACCTATGCCCTGCAATGTGGAAATGGCAGTCTGTTTTGGCCAAGCCTCAGGCCAGTGCTGCTGAGAGATAACAGAGACGTCGGCTCCAGTATCCAGGATGCCTTTAAAGCGTTTCCCCTTAATTTTTAGTGTTAATTCTGGGCGCTCCTTCCCAATGGATTGTAACCAGTAAGCATCTGAGGAGCCAAAGCCCTGGGCTCCCCTCGAGCGGGCAGATTTAACTTTTCCTGTTTCAACCAAGGGTATTAAGATTAACTGAGCTATACCATGGCCGTTTTGAATGGTGGAAATGCCTTGAGGCGAATGAACCATGACCTTAATCTCTCCAGTAAAGTCAGCATCTATCACTCCTGGTGCTACAAAAAGACCTTTCATAGTAGTGCTGCTTCTTCCTAATAATAATCCCATTGTTCCCTTGCGTAAAGGGCCATAGACCCCTGTAGGAAGCGCCTGCATTCCCATTTCGGGGGTTAGTACTGTATAGGCGGTGGAACTGAGGTCCAATCCTGCGCTTCCTGGGGTTGCTCGGAACAGCTCGTTAACTGTTTGTCGTTTTGAGTCTGATTTAGATTGATCAAGTCCTGATCCTGAATTGCCCCATAACATTGTTTTGGGGCCTGGGGCTGGCCCCTCACCCAGTTTCCCTGCAGCATGGGCAAAGCCTTTCCGTTTATATCTGTTTTTGACCGACAATCTCTGGCCCAATGTTTTCCCTTCTTACATCGTGGACACGTTCCCGGTTGGGAGGAGGAATTTGTAGGATTATTATTTCCCTTTTGGGAGCATTGAGATGCTCGATGACCCATTTGTTCACATGAATAACAACTTCCTGGTGGACCGGCAACTCTAACTTGCCCTTTAGGTTTATTTTTCTTTTGCTGCTGGAAAAGAATTTCTTTCACTGTTTTGCCTTGCAGAGCAGCAGCCAGGGTTACACCCTGTACATATGAGGGTCCAATATCTGCACAAATTCGTATATAATCTGATAGGCTCCCCTTTTTCCTGTAGGGACGTAGGGCCGCCTGACAAGCCGAATTAGCATTTTCATAGGCCAATTGTTTGGTTAAAACTAAGCCAGCATGTTCATCTCCTATAATCTTTCCTACACTATCTACTAATCGGGCTACAAAATCTTGATAAGGCTCGTCAGGACCTTGCAAGATTTTAGACAGGTCCTCGGTTTTCTTATTGGAATTTGGAAGTTTTTTCCATGCACGTACTGCAGCAGCATTAACTTGTGGTAAGCATTGGGGAGGTAATTTAATTGATTATTTACATCTCGAAAACCTCCTTCTCCTACCAGCATTTCATATGTTACATTTAAGCCCTGCTGCTTATTAATATCTGCTGTGGCTCCACATTGTTCAGCATATTCAGATTTCCAAAGCAGATAATCTCCGCCTGAAAGGCAGGCTAGAGCCACTTGCTTCCAATCATTCGGGGGGGAGATATTGGTTAGTTAGGGTTTCTACAATTGCAAGTGTAAATGGAGCAGTGGGGCCGTATTGAGCACAAGCCAGTTTTAGTTCTTTTAGTTGTTTAAATGGTAATGGCTCATAATATCTTCGCTGCTGGGTGTCTTCAAAGACAGGATAGAAGGCGGAGACACCTGCTAATGTTTCTCCGTTTTTACGAGCCTGTTGCAGCGCTTGTTGAAGAGGAGAAAACTGCACTGAATTTTTTTGTTTTGCATGAGAGCTTTGACAAAGAATGGCTACGGGTGAATGGTCACCGACCTCTTCGAGAGGCGGTGGTGGATCCAACCCTGCAATAACAGAAGGTGGAGGGGAGAATTTTTTCTCCGCTAGAGGTGATTTCTGTCTAGTTCCCTCTAATTTGTCATTTATCTCTTGCAGTAATCTACTGATTTTCTGTAGATCAAAATTTAATTTTTCCGATTTGTCTTTCTTTAGAGGTTGTTCTAAATCAACCATCATCTCCCATGGAGATTGTTCATCATGACAATGGGCAGCCTGCTCTTCTAGTTCTTCCAGATCTATTGGGCTCAAAGGAGAGTCGGCACGCCTTCCTTCATTATCCTCAGATGTGGAAATTACGGGTTCCTTGGGAGGGGCAGTGGGTTATGTCGAAGGATCAGAACACTCTTCGACAGCCTTTTTAAATTTGTCTCCCTCATGCTCAGGGTCTAAGCAGTCCCTAATCAGCCCCCATGAAGAAAATGCATCAACAGGGATCTTATGGGGACCATTGGCAGCATAATGGTTCTGTATTCTTTCCCCAACCTTTTTCCAAGTCTCCAGATTCATTGTCCCATCTTCCGGAAACCTCGGGCAAATTTCACCCACAAAATCAAGAAATCTATCTAACTGTATCTTGTTTACATGAATACCACGATCTTTCATCATAGTTTTTAATATCTGTACAAATAGCTGTCTGCTATTACCTTGCCCCATTATTTATTACTCTCGACAATAACTCTCCCTGCCCCTCTTACCTGAAAACTTGAAACCGGTACCCTCTCACCGGGCAGCGGCTCTCGTTGCGATTCCTTTCTCCTTCTTCAGGTCCCTGTTCGAGGCGCCACCTGCCGGGACCAGCCGGCAAAGTCGAACGGTCCTGAAGAAGGGCAACGAGGCTAAGAAAATTGAAGACGATAGAAAAGATGGGGTCGAGAGGGCCAGGAAGTCAACCACGAGACAGGTTTCCATGCAACTGACAAAGTCTTTATTGAGCACGGTATCTTTATACTTCAGAACTGGGAAAGAGGGACACAGAAAATTTTTTGTGGATTACATCACCATCTTGTGATATTTTTCAAGGACTTGTAGCCTATTTTCCCAAGACTAGTTAAAAGCAAACATGGGAGTAGTAGGAGGTGCCCAACATCTTGGGCACTGCAAATGGTTTCGTTAATCACTAAAACAGCACCTGCCAGGCCCAAGGACTCACATTTGGGAAGGAGATATCTTCCAGTTCTCAGGAGCAATCAGGGGTGGCGGGACAGAGAGCTATGTCTGTGTTCCCACAGACCCTTAGATAAGGCAGCTCCCAGAGCCATGCCTCCGGGCGGCGCCTCCCTGTGGGGGGGCCCCCCCCCCTACAGATTAAATACACAGGATTAATGATGCAGACCCTGTGTCTAAGGAATACATCAAAAGCTGAGAAGAGGCAAAAAAAACAAATAAATAAACAAATAAAAAAAAAAAAAAAAAACACCTAGGCTCAGGCAGCTGTAAGAATGCACAGGAATTACAGCAGTTTTGAGTCTGAAGTGTCCTTAGAGAGATCCAGAGTCCAGTTCGCTCCATCTTTGGAAAACTTCCCAAAGGTGTAATTGTCCTCTGGCTCGTGCTGAGCACGAGGACACTGAAAGATGAGACAATAGGAAATATGTATTATTCTTTGGATGCATTGAATTGTTGGGTTGTTTGTGCACTATTTTTCTCAGTTGTAAGCTTCTTTGTTACTACACCTTGATTTGGCCTTGAAGGTCATTTCAACCATATTTTTATTATTTGTATAGCTATTTCTACATTTACTTTGGTTTCATATTTTCTGTGCTTTTGTTGCTGTTGTGTCACTTCATTATTTAGCACAGTTTATGCATTTCTACAGTAACTGTGGTTTTCTGTTATTCTGTGGGGGCTGTTCTGGTCTTCTGGCAGATGTGCTTTCTTTATTCTTCAGCTGGCATTCTGCTCTGATGGTATTGTTGCCTTGAGATTTACTTGAGTGCTTCGCTTAATGAATCTGGTGTCTTCTCTGTAGTTTTTATTGCTTGTGGCAACTTTTATTTATTTATTTGCCATTTATCTATGTTACTTTTTTAATCTCCTCAATCTATCACTATGGTATTATAGTTCTCTGGGCATAATTTGGGCCTGATCCTTTTGGCTGTTATCATCTGAGCAGGTAACAGGCCTGGTACCATTCTGAGTTTTAAAATATTCCTTCCTTTCATTAACAGACTGCTAGTGACTATATAACATCCAGCTGAAGACTAGCAGGGGGTTACTCTTTCTGTCCCCTCCTGATGCCTGTGTCAGAAGTTTTCTCTATCGCATTGATACTTCAATAAAATTTTATTATACAAAGCTCTGAGTGATCCAGCCTTATCTCTGGCCCCAGATTGAATTCCTCCTCCTGAGACCCGGGAGAAATATCAATAACCTCAGATATGCAGATGACACCACCCTTATGGCAGAAAGTGAATAGGAACTAAAAAGCCTCTTGATGAAAGTGAAAGTGGAGAGTGAAAAGGTTGGCTTAAAGCTCAACATTCAGAAAATGAAGATCATGGCATCTGCTCCCATCACTACATGGGAAAAGATGGGGAAACAGGGAAACAGTGTCAGACTTTATTTTTCTGGGCTCCAAAATCACTGCAGATTGTGACTGCAGCCATGAAATTAAAAGACGCTTACTCATTGGAAGGAAAGTTATGACCAACCGAGATATCATATTCAAAAGCAGAGACATCACTTTGCCAACAAAGGTTCGCCTAGTCAAAGCTATGGTCTTTCCTGTGGTCATGTATGGAGGTGAGAGCTGGACTGAGAAGAAGGCTGAGCGCCGAAGAATTGATACTTTTGAACTGTGGTGTTGGAGAAGACTCTTGAGAGTTCCTTGGACTGCAAAGAGATCCAAACAGTCCATTCTGAAGGAGATCAACCCTTGGATTTCTTTGGAAGGAATGGTGCTAAAGCTGAAACTCCAGTATTTTGGCCACATCATGGGAAGAGTTATCTCAATGGAGAAGACTCTGAGGCTGGGAGGGATTGGGGGCAAGAGGAGAACGGGACAACAGAGGATGAGATGGCTGGATGGCATCACTGACTCGATGAATGTGAGTCTGAGTGACCTCCGGGAGTTGATGATGGACAGGGAGGCCTGGTGTGCTGCGGTTCATGGGGTCTCAAAGAGTCGGACAGGACTGAGCGACTGATCTGATCTGATCTTGCATTCCATTATGACCTTTCACTGAGACTAGGATCATGGGACACTAGAAAATACATGTCTACACTGAATTTTAACTGGTACAGTCTCCTTGAAGGCCTCTTTCTTAATCTCAGATGCACTGCACCCAAATGCCTACAAAACCCAAGGCTGATGCCTCACACCACACAAAAAGCAAGACAGAAAAACGCAACCAGTCTTCAGTAAGCACAATGCCTAATGTCAGACTAATCCCATAGACACCTACAAATGACACAGACAGATATGGTACCACCATTACAGAGGAAAGCCTCAGGTGCAGACTCAAGAACCTAGCTGTCAGTCTCTCCAACTGCAAGTCAACACTATCCACGCAACCAACTTTATCGACTTGGAGTAGAGACGAGGAGCAATAGCTATCACGCAGCAGTCTGGGAAGAAATAACCATTAACACAGTAAGTAGGGAAATGTGAAGTCAGAAAAATACATTGTAGACAAAGGAATGTGGTAATCACTCAAAACATAATGAAAGAAAAATTGGGCAGGCTCCCTGAAAAGAACTTGGATGTTGTGGTAGTAAAGGTGATAAACCATTCTAGAAATGAAATGGGGAAAAGATGAGAAACATTTCTGGAGACACTAGAAAAATGAATAAGTAACAAATAATTAACAACACAAAAAGGACTTTGGTCTCCTGTATGCTAATACACACTGTTGTACAGCAGAAGCCAACAAAACATTGGAAAGAAATTATGGTCCAACTTGGAAATGAAGTTTGAAATGAAACATAAGTATTCATAGGCACAAGAGTCCTGACAAAGTTAATTGATACTTATAGGACATTTCACTGAAGCAGAGCAGAGTACACATTTTTCTAAAGTGAAAATAAAATATCTTCAAGATATATGAAAAAGAGCATCTCAAATCAATCCTCGGTAAATTTGAGATAGTGATAACTGCATCAGTCATTTTTTTTTTTAAACCACAATTTTATCAATTACATACCAGAATTTGCAGGCGAGGACTATGAAAGACACAAATCCACGTAGATGAATAAATACAACTCTCCATGGCCAACCTTCATCGGAGATTTCATGAGATCACTCATGAAATCTGAGAGAAAATGAAAGATATCTTAGAAGAAAATAATATTAAAAGCACGATAATCGAAAAATTATGGAGCATGCTGAAGAAGTAAAATAGTGAAGTTGATAAATTCTACACATTTAAGTAATCAACATAACCTTAAATATAAAGCATTTAGAGAAAGAAGAAAAATCAGAAAAAAAATTCCCCAAAGTGAAAGGAAAGGTAAAACATGAATAAAATCAGAGCAGAAATTAAAGAAAAGAAATGATCTTAAAAATAGCCAAGATCTGTATCACTAAGTGGGGTCTCTTGGAGAGGAGAAACAAAATAGACAAATCATGATCCAGACCAACCAAGAAAAAAAAGGACAACACATCAATCAAATTCGACATGAAAAAGGATGACATTATAACTGATATAACAGAAAAAAAAAAAAAAAAAGAATCATAAGGGACTACAGCAAACAACTATAAGTCAATAAAATATAGAATCTGAGCCATGAGAAAATGCTGAGAAATTCAACTAAGAAGAAACAGAAATATGAACAGAGCAATTACAGGCACTAATATTGAAACTGTGATGAAAAATTTCCAGTTGACACACTTAACCTCCAGATGGCTTCACATGGAAATTTTATGAACCGGTCAGAGAACTGCTAGCACAGGCACGTCTGAAATGCTACCAAAATTCTGGGATGGAAGGAAAACCCAAAACTCATCCTACAAGTTCACCATACCCCTGACACCAACACAGATAACACAGAAAAAGAAAGTTAAAGACTAATATCTCATAGATGAACCGAGGCAAACATCCTTAGCAAAATATGACCAAAAAATTCCACCTATACCGTAAAAGAACTGGACACAATAACTAAGTGCGGGGTTCATTCCAGATATGAAAGCATTCTTCAATAGCTGCATATCAATGTATAGTGAGGGATTAATACCATATTATCACCTCATAAGTTGGTTAAATTTTTTGAAATAATTCAACAAGTGTTTGTGATAGAAACTTTCCAAAAACTGAACATTGCTAAAATGACCTCAACTTAACAAAGGCACACAGATCAAAACTACAGCAACATATCACGTCGTAGCATTCCAAATGGACATCAAAAAACGAACAACAACAACAAAAACTACAACAGGGGACTGCCCAGTTGGTCCAGAGGCTAAGACACAATGATCACTATGCAGGGGTTCCAGGTTTGATCCCTGGTCATGGAATTAGATTCCACACACAGCAATTGAGGTTTGTGGCAACCAAATAAAGAAGTAATATATATGTGTTCCTATTAATGCATTTAAATGGGATCCAGAAAACAGATGTTGAATAAACCTTTTGGAGTGTAGGAAGAGATGCAGTGATAGAAAACAGACTTGTGGACACATTGCAGCATGGACATATGTAACATACCAAGTATGTAGTAGATAGATATTGCTATGGAGTGCTCTAGTGCTATTGGTTTTGGAGGAAGAGAGGAAGTCCAAGTGGGAGACAGGAGGACTGCTCAAAAGGGAGGCTCAACTGTATTTACTAATAAATGAATTACTTTACTGGGCAGCAGACACTAACAGAACATTGTAAAGAAAGAAAATCAGTCCTTGGCTAACTTGTACTAGTGACAAGTAAAGCATCGCAGCACATGCCGATTAAAATGTGTACCCAGGATAGCTTTAGTATATATAGGCAAAAAAAAAAAAAAAAAAAAAAAAAAGGCAATAAATAAATAACAAAATAAACTTAAATGCAGAGATATGTTAGCCAGACTTAATTCAGTGTCTATACTTATGTCCCTTCACTCCACTAATTTGCCATTGTTTCTAAAAGAAAAGAACGGCTTTCTAAAAGTAAAGTAAACATATATGGTTATATATTTTCATAAACTGATATCACTGGTTTCTGAAACCATGAATCCCCTCAAGTTTTAATAAGTAATAGTTGACCTTTGACTTTCAGAATCATTAGAAGTAGAGATTAGTAATCAGGATAACAGTGAGATGCTGCACAAGAATCCCTTATACTGCAATTCTAGAAGGTGTGCTCCTGACTGGGAAAGATGCATAATCCAAAAGTGGAGAATTATCTTTTCTTCATCAAGCCTTTCATTATAAGAAGGATTTAATCATGAGAAGCAACTTTGCAAGTATTTCAAAAAGACTGCTGTGATGAAGTATAGGAGGATCCAAGCTTTAAAGAAGTTTTGGCACAAAGATCATTTAGGGAGAATGCCCGAATATTATGGTTAATGAAAGAAAAACTGGACACCTCAAGTGAATGGATTCAGATATTTTCTACCTATGTGAAGATGCAAGGATCTGGGCTCCATGAAATAATTACTTTGTAATCACCTTAACTAGGGCTAGTAACTATTCTTTCTGTCTCAAGTCATTTCTTCAGGCAACACTAGTGGCAGGAGCAGTAACTAAGGACTTGATCATGAGCCACCTGATTTCAGCAAGAGCTCCCCCAGGTTTCACATTTATGGATAGATGCAATGGCTTATGACCTGATGCCTGCAGCATCATTTGTTTGCTGATATGGCTGGCAAATTTCTTGGTTCACAGTGTGCTCTATTCTCTACAACCTCAGAAAAAATTACTATCTCTAGAAAGATTCCTATACTCTCAAAGAAGTGGACTGTGGGCTTCTACCTGAACAGGACATCGATTCAGTTCAGTTCAGTCACTCAGTAGTGTCTGACTCTTTGTGAAACCATGAATCGAAGCACGCCAGGCCTCCCTGTCCAACACCAACTCCGGAAGTTCACTCAGACTCATGTCCATCGAGTCAGTGATGCCATCCAGCTATCTCATCCTCTGTCGTCCCCTTCTCCTCCTGCCTCCAATCCCTCCCAGCCTCAAAGTCAGAGGACCTAAAGTAGCATGAAAATACATAATACAAGTTTTGTAGAAATCCCAAAGATACAGGAGTCTGAAAGAAACTATAAATCAGAAGAGCATGGAAGATCAAGGAAGGGTAAAATAAATATATATATATAAATTATGTACCTACATTGATATGTTCAAATATGCATGTAAACACATACTGTATATATATATATATATATATATATATATATATATATATATATATATATATATACTTCAAGATCAAATATTTAAAATTATGTACCCTATATTGATATGTTCAAATACCCATAAAAACACATACTATAGTAT
>CAKXYN010000577.1:0-57790 GCA_935064755.1 Tragelaphus eurycerus
GTCTTTAACATTTTCAGCAATTTTGTTAAGATTGCTCTATTTGTAACAGAGGTAGCAATTATTTCTATTATATCTATGCTGCTCACATAATCATTTCAGAAAACACAATTTTCCTCATTAACCTCTTTACATAAGGTCTTATTAAGAAATGACAACAGGGAGATACCAAAGAATTAATTGTAATGTTTGTGGAAATAAAAGAAATTTGAAGTTCCATACGCATCAAACAAGCTGGGTCACTTCAATACCCTGACTCTTACCCTATCAATCCCCAACCCAACCCTGTGTCAGAGTTGTTTCTACTGTTCTTCAAGAGCAAAAAAATGTATCAGACCCCAAACATAATGCTACTTTCCAGTGCAAACACAGGCAAACCTCCTTTGTTCTTAAGGAAATACTTGCAAAGTTATTGCTCCTCTAGTCTCATAAAGGGCTTCTCTTGGTGGTTCAACTAGCAAAGAACTCACCTGCTAATGAAGGAAATGCAAGAAACTTGAGTTGGATCCCTAGATCAGGAAGATCCTCTGGAGAAGAAAAATGGCAACCCACTCCAGGATTTTTTCCAGGAGAATCCCATGGACAGAAAAGCCTGGTGGCTACAGTCCATGGGATTGCAAAAAGTCAGATTTGAGTGAGCATGTATGCATGCACAGACACAATTTGGGCCCATTTATGGGGCTTCCCTGGTGGCTCAGTTGGTAACGAATTTGCCTGCAATGCAGGAGACCTGGATTTGATCCCTGTGTCAGGAAGATACCCTGGAGAAGGGAATGGCAACCCACTCTAATATTTTTGCCTGGAGAATCCCATGGACAGAGGGGCCTGGTGGGCTACAGTCCATGGGGTCACAAAGAATCAGAAATGCAAGAGCGACCAAGCTCATTCTTATAAAATGCCACTGATTTATTGATTATTATCAATGATGATCCTAAAATTATGATTTTCAACTAAAAAAAAAAAAACCAATAACATTAAGAGAGGCTGCTGCTGCTGCTGCTGCTAAGTCGCTTCAGTCGTGTCCGACTCTTGTGCGACCCCATAGACGGCAGCCCACCAGGCTTCCCTGTCCCTGGGCTTCTCTAGGCAAGAACACTGGAGTGGGTTGCCATTTCCTTCTCCAATGCAGGAAAGTGAAAAGGGAAAGTGAAGTTGCTCAGTCGTGTCTGACTCGACTCTAGTGACCCCATGGACTGCAGCCTACCAGACTCCTCCATCCATGGGATTTTCCAGGCAAAAGTACTGGAGTGGGGTGCCATTGCCTTCTCCGATTAAGAGAGGCAATTACAGCTAAAAATTTATATATGAATTTATGTTAAAACAACACAGCTTTCAATAGTGACTATAGATATTTTTCGGAGAAGGCAATGGCACCCCACTCCAGTACTCTTGCTTGGAAAATCCCACGGATGAAGGAGCCTGGTAGGCTGCAGTCCGTGGGGTCACTAGGAGTCGGACATGACTGAGCGACTTCACTTTCTCTTTTCACTTTCATGCATTGGAGAAGGAAATGGCAACCCACTCCAGTGTTCTTGCCTGGAGAATCCCAGGGACGAGGAAGCCTGGTGCGCTGCCATCTATGGGGTCGCACAGAGTCGGACACGACTAAAGTGACTTAGCATAGCATAGCATAGATATTTTTACCTACTAGTTTATTGTATCTGAAAGCAATCACTGGCTCTTTGAATTTTTATTGTTGAAGTTCAGGCTAGTAAAAAAAAAAAAGTAACTGATACAAAGCAAAATGCAAAAAGCCTCAGTGTAAAACGAAAGTAATATGAACTGTTTGGAACCAATTATAATCAAAGATACACATTTTATTGACTTTGAACATTTCCCACATTTTCATGTGCATATTTAGTTTTCCTATTTCTGTCCTGTTTCTGTCTATTCCTTTTGCTTTATGTTTTTGCTCTTCTCTAGACTTTGATTTTCGTCCTGGCTCTCCTAATATGCATGCAATAAAGAAGAATTTTTTGAACACTTTTATACAAGACTGACAGAGAAGGCAATGGCACCCCACTCCAGTACTCTTGCCTGGAAAATCCCATGGATGGAGGAGCCTGGTAG
The DNA here is from genome assembly GCA_935064755.1 of Tragelaphus eurycerus. Classification (NCBI taxonomy): domain Eukaryota; kingdom Metazoa; phylum Chordata; class Mammalia; order Artiodactyla; family Bovidae; genus Tragelaphus; species Tragelaphus eurycerus. Next base: position 2,068 of record CAKXYN010000577.1, read on the forward strand.
GCTGCAGTCCATGGGGTCGCTAGAGTCGAGTCGGACACGACTGAGCAACTTCACTTTCCCTTTTCACTTTCCTGCATTGGAGAAGGAAATGGCAACCCACTCCAGTGTTCTTGCCTAGAGAAGCCCAGGGACGGGGAAGCCTGGTGGGCTGCCGTCTATGGGGTCGCACAGAGTCAGACACGACTGAAGCGACTTAGCAGCAGCAGCAGCATACAAGACCGATGGAATTATAGGTGCTCTGGAAAATATAAAATAGATAAATGTTCTTGCTTTCAGGAACATTATGTTATAGGTTGGGGGATAAGACTAGCAAATCCAGTACAGAAAATCAAAATACAGTGTTTTTTTCAAAAGGCTTGGATTAATTACTTGCAGAGTAATAAATTACTTCATATTTAGCAGTTTAAACATTTATTATCTCAGAGGTTCAGTGATTCAACTGCAGCTAAATTGGGTACTTCCTACTCAGGGTCTCTAAGATTGCATTTAAAATGTCGCCCAAAACTGTGGCCATCTGGAGACCTGATGATGGTAGACGCTGTAAGATTGCTCACCCATATGGCCATTGGCTGGAGACCTCATCTCCTCATTAGCTAATGTCAGGAAGCCTTTTATTTCCCCTTTCCAAAATGGGTTTCTGATAGCTGTATTTGCCTACAGTGACTGATCCAAGAGAGAGATAGAACAAGCCAGAAACCATAGCACTTTTATGACCTAGTCTTTGAAGTTGTATTTCAAGGCTTCTTCTTGTTTCTAGTGTCTAGAAGTCCTTAAGTCCTGCACATTATTGACGGAAGAAAAATCCAAGAACCTGTGGATAGATATTACCAGCACAACATGGGAGCCTCTTCCCAGAGTCTAACCCAGGGTGTGTGTGTGTGTGTGTGTGTGTGTGTGTGTGTGTGTGTGTGTGTGTCTCCTTCTCTCTGCTCTTTTTGCTCTACTTATTTTTTTTTTCCCCTGTCTTGAGTGTACATCATTTGGTCAGTACCACAAAGGTCATTTGAGGCATGACAATGATGAACTATATCTGAGCCCTCCAATCCTGGGAAACAGCAATTGTTAAAGAACTGCCTCCTCCACTGAAACACACACCCTTGTTTCCCATGAAGTGTCTCACTAAGAAGAACCACCCTTCCCACGTGGCTTAGACTCATGGATGTCCTCTTGCTTTTCCGTGACAAAGCCAGACACAGACCCTTCAAATTCTCATTTTTTGCATCATAAATTATTAGCTGAACTATTTTGTCCTCATGGATTAATTGGAACAAAATGCTTGCTAAGCAAACTTTGTTTCAGGTTCTCTCCTTTCCTCAAGTCCCTGAACTTCACCCAGCCTCACCTTGGTCTAGTATATGTGTGTACTAAGTCGCTTCAGTTGTGTCCAACTGTTTACGACCCCATGGGCTGTAGCCCACCAAGCTCCTCTGTCCATAGGATTCTCCAGGCAAGAATACTGGCGTTGGTGCACAGCCCCTCCTTAGGAGTCCACTCCAGGAACAGGCTGACTGCAGGCTAAACATTCCATGGTCAGATCATGCTGCTTTCCCCCTTGTTCATCACTTTCCCCATAATACTCAAAACAATGGATTTAGGGAATTCCTGGCATTTGTCTTAAGGATGTCTCTTATTCTCTATTTATTTATTGTTTCCATATTGTACTATGATCTTAAGTTATCAGGAAGGAAAATGTTAGACCACCACAATCTTAACCAGAATCCTGTGAATAATCACATACTAAGCAATTTTGGCCAAACTGAAAGAACTCTTTGAAAGGCAAGATAATCCTCTCCAAGTCTGTTAGAAGGGTAAAAATTAGATAAGCAGAGCTCTAACTGACTAAACTAATGGTTCTTTACATAGAAGGCGAAGATCCAGAGTCCAGATTCGTCCATGAGAGTTCAACTGAAATGTATTACACATCAAAGAGTGGCAAGCAAGGTAAAATAACAGGAGTAGTCAGATACTTTCTATAGGAAGCACCTCGGGGAGTTCCTAGAGAAAAAGGGAGCAAGAAAACCTCACATAGGCTGTCCAAGGTTAGGTTAAACAATAAAGAAATACTACTGGTAACATTTTATTGCAAGAACAATCCACGAGGCACAGGATATCTCTGTAAACCTTCTGCACTTTGTGGATAAAAAGGACGCATGGTTTATAGGAGGTGACATGTCCCCAGGGAAGAGTTCAGAGATTTTAGGATATGATGCCAAAAGCACAGGCAACATAAACAGAAATAAACAAGTGGGACTGTATCAAACTGAAATCCTTCTGCACAACAAAGGAAGCACTCAACAAAATGAAAAGGAAATGAATCAACAAAACCTACAGAATGGGAGAAAATACTGCAAAACACATACCCAATTAGGGGATAATATCCAAACTATATAATGAATTTATACAACTCAATCAGTTCATTTCAGTCACTCAGTCATTTCTGACTCTTTGTGACCCCATGAACCACAGGACACCAGGTCTTCCTGCCCATCACCAACTCCCAGAGTTCACTCAAACTCATGGACCAGGGATTGAATCCCTGTCTCCATCACTGTCAGGCAAATTCTTTACCACTGAGCCACCAGGGAAGCCCTTTATTCATCAGTGATACTTCACTAAAGTTGAAAAACACACTTAGGAAATTTAATGAGCACACAATGCTTGAAAAACATAGAACTCATCTCCCTTTCTGCACCCACAGGCCCAAGAATAGCACTATTCTTTTAGCTCATCTAAGATTCTAGTATTTAGGTTCACTAATGTGCTTTTGAATATGACACATAATTTTTTATTACTCTTATGTTCTCTTTTAATTATAAATTACAATTAGTACATTTACATTAATGAAATTTATGTACGTCAGTTGTGAGATTTTTTTAGTTAAACCTTTCTTGCCTGGAGAATCCCAGGGACGGGGGAGCCTGGTGAGCTTCCGTCTATGGGGTTGCACAGAGTCGGAACAACTGAAGTGACTTAGAAGCAGCAGCATACAGTGTATAATTGTATTAATTATAATTATGGTTCATAATTTACAAATTTTTTAAACTTTGACAGATAAATTCAATGAATTTTATACATGAGTAATTTATATTTCATTTTGAGATAGATGCAACAATTTCACCATGAGGAGTTTTTAACTAAAGTATGAAAAAATGGAAAAGAACATAAATGATTTTATAGCTCCTCTAGGAAGGCTCAGAGATTAAAAGAAAAAAAAAATTCAGAGCTGTTTATAAGTATAGACTATATAGCCTATATCCAATGAGAAAATGATGAAATTGGGATAGATTATATAATCAATTCTTCTCCATTGGGCCTTTTTTTCTGATTTAGTTTACCATTAAAAAACACACCAACATGTTAGCATAAAACCCATGATATAAAACAGTCACCTTTTAAAGTCAAACCACAAAAAAAGGCTTGAATTTGCAAGCCATTTATTCACACACAAAGATTCCCTTAATGGAAACCTGCAAAACATAGGGTGGTGGTGATTTGTCCTATATTTTATAATAGCAGCGTGTGGCACAAGCCCTGCTGACTTCATTTTCTCTTAAACCCCTCTATCGAAATATTTATGCTTGCTTGCTACATATATTTTTCCTTCTGCCCTTTCCACTTCAATTTTATTTTATTTTTTTCCACAACAAAATGGACTTGAATAAAACTGCACACTTTTTCCGAGTGTAGCAAGCCATTAGAAAATACTACAGAGCGGGGTCGAGGCAGAATTTCCCATGAATTATACTATCACTAAAGCAGGGAAAAAGATCGAAATGGAGCACTGCCCAGTCCCATCAGCGTTTAAAGAATAGGAACTCCCTAACTTACCTGCCCACAAAGTGGAAGGCAGAGAAGATGCATACTCAAAGAATATATTTCACAGAAATTGTTATTTAGAAGTACCTGTATCCCAAGCCTGTTTATCCTAATGTGGAAATAATCCCTGTTGTGGGAATAAATGTCCCTGTGTGCTCTGTAATGTGCAATCGATGAATTCAAATTAGGTAGTGCCAGGCCGATGGAGTGTTTTTAAACTCAGGGAGAAAGGTGAGATTGTTTTCCTCTTGGTTTTTCATAGCAAAATGGCTTGCAGTCATTTTGCTTCTTAATTAGATTTCGAAGAGTATACCCTCCGACTCCTGGCTTTGACTCCTCCTCCCAGAGCGCTGTGTTGAATGAAGCCTTGTGTCCAGGATGGGGGGTTGTGATCAGGATGAGGGGCTTTACCTCCTTCAACCACACATGAATCTGTGACAAGCTCCTTTTCGTGGACACTTATTACTTCCCATAATGGGAGTCATTGCTTTCCGAAGCAGCCCTTGTAATTTTCAGCAAGGTCCTTCAACTCACTTAATGTGAAACATTTGTTCATGCCTTACTTGTCTGAGCCGGGTCATGTTTGTGTTTTCCTTGACAGAATGTTGATGGTTGTGGGGTAGAACTGCCGGCCTCCGGCGACGCCGTTTCTCACTGGATTGCAGTAATTACGGTGGGGTTTCCTTTGGTTGGTGGGCTTCGCGGTGCCCTCCACGACAAGGATAACAAGCAGAAGGTGGCTGACTATGGGAAGATAAGCACTTCATCACACAAGTCAATTTTGGCATCGTGATCTTTTTTTTCCCCCTCCTGTAATGATGATAGGGTTCCATAAAGGATACAGCTGTAAAATGCCCTTGGAATGAAAATCCAGAATCTTTAAGCTAGGAATCATGTCAGTAAAATTGTAGTATTTTTCGGTGAGTCTTGGTATTAAGATTGTCCTCTGTGCATGTGTACTCAAGTCCGGTCCCACTCGTTTGTGACCCCATGGACTTTAGCCTTCCAGGCTCCTCTGTCCACGGAATTTTTCCAGCAAGAATACTGGAGTGGGGTGCCATTTCCTCCTCAGAATATCTTCCTGACCGAGGGATTGAACTCAGGTCTCCTGCATCTCCTGTATTGCAGGCAGATTCTTTACCACTGAGCCACCTGGGAATCCAACTGTCCTCTGTACATGTGTATAAAATGTTAGATAATTCCATTTTCATGGAATTCTGGTAAATCTCACTTTATTGTTAGCCCAGTTCAGACTCATATCTTACTTTTCTTGATTTGGAAAATTTTATCTAAAGTGAAGGGAGAACATTCTCTGGCTACAATTCAAAATAACAGCTTAATTCTTAAAAAAAATTTTTTTTTCCTCCTAACTTGATACATCAGAACTGATCTTGCTTGTGTACCATCTAAGATTCCATTTATTTTATTTCATATTTATATACAATTCAAATTAGTCCCTTCCGTTCTCTTGTATCTGTCAAGGCTAGAAGACTATTTTTTCAACTCTGTAGCATTATGATGACCTTAAACTCTGAGCTGTGCAATTATACTAGAAAACTAACCTTTAAATAATTTTTAGATTGGTGACAAGTGCATAAGTATGCAGACATTTGAGTTTTAACATAATCTTTCTTTGAAGTTTTACTTTAAATCGGTACACTTATTTTATCATTATAGATAATTTAATGAAGTATGGAGTGGAATATATAAAATATGTTTCAAGATGATACAATTAACATATTTTAATATGTATGCATCTGGTGCATACATATGGAAGATATATCACACACTTTATTTATATTATTAACTGTATACAGTCACGTTGCTTGCTATTATTTCTATTTTAGAAACAAAAATTTTGAGCTGAGAGGTTTGAGTAAATGCCAACAGTAAATAAGTTTCATAACTATTTCCAAGCTTTAAAAATCAACCTATTAAATACTTTATGAAGGGATTTTTATTTTGAAATATAATTTGATGTAGGTGGTCATTTATCCCCCAGAAATAACATTTCATTAGAAACTGACTTGAGAAGTGATAGTCTACAACTGAACTAAGAGGAAAATTATGTTTTCTTAGGTAATAAATCAGGGAATGAAACTTTATTTTGCTCTTCATGAAAGAGAGAGACAGAGAGAGAATGTGTAGTATTCCTTAGGGAATGATCATAATAAAATTCTATAGAACAGTCCATAAGAAGATATTTCATTTCTCATGAACTTCAAAGGAATTTCAGGTAAAACTTATTCCAGTAACATTATCATGTAAATGACATAGAATAGATAAAATTTCCACAAATATAATGGATCAAATGGGTCATGAACTAATAAGGAATGAACTAAAATAGAATAATAAGGAAAGAGGAAGCAATGGAAATGAAATTTAACCAAGGAACTGTCCAATAAGAAGAAGAAGTCAGCAAAGAGACAAATACTTGTACACATTGGAAAGAGTTGCTTATTTAAAACTTCCAGAAAACAATCCCTGACTTTTTTGAAATCCCTGACATTTTTGCTTTAGTCAGTGACAAGCTCCGTTTGATAAGGACAGATAAAAGTTCTTGATTTTTGCAGTGTGTGTTTAAGACCTCTCACTCTGTATAATTATGGAGTCATAAAAACATTAGCTGAGCCTTGATCTTGTTCATATTCAAACATCAGATCTCCAGTTTATAAAAATAAAAATCTGTTGCCTTTGATGTCCCAATTAAGACTATAAACTAAAATTTTCAGTTTTGGGTGAAAGCAGTTTTAACTGTGTTTAGTTTTGAATAGCAGTCTCCACATAAGGCAGAAACAACTTTGTGGTCTAACATGACTTTGCTTTGCTGAAATTTCTGTCCTTAGAAGTACATTGCTTTCCATGGAACAATTTCATCACTGTTAATAGAAAAATCTCGTAAAGTAGAATAGAATGAGAAAGACTATTAGAATTCATGCAAAATGGGCCGCAACCGAAGCATGGAAGGGTTGTGATTTTTTAAAGGGTAATTTTCATTAATCTATCATTTTACTGAAATTTATGATATAGAAGTGTTATAATATTTTCATAGATATGGATTCAAAATAACAACAGCATTTATATATGCAAAATGAGTGATATTTATTGTTACTTACCTACATGGCAATAGATATTAACAGAAATATTTCTAAATGAATATCAGTTAAATCATTGAATTGTGAAGAGAATGCAACAATTTTGTCTCTGCTACAGCCAAGCAAAATAAACCTCCTGTGAGGGCCTATTATGTTCTGGGACATTTTACACATCATCATTTATTTCCTAAAATTATTCTAATGTGTATGTGTGTGCTCATTCATGTCTGACTTTTTGCAACCCCATGGACTGTAGTCCCCCAGGTTCCTCTGTCCATGGGATTTTTCAGGCAAGAATACTGGACTGGGCTGCCATTTCCTCCTTTAGGGGATCTTTCAGACCCAGGGGTGGAACCCACAACTTTTGTATCTCCTGCATTGGCAGGCAGATTCTTTAACACTGAGCCATCTGGGAAGCCTCCAAATTATCCTAATAGACATATATTTCTCTCTTAGTTACATGCAAGAATACGTGGTCCAAAAAGGTTAAATAATATGCTGCTGCTGCTACTGCTGCTGCTAAGTTGCTTCAGTCATGTCCGACCCCATAGACGGCAGCCCACCAGGCTCCCCCATCCCTGGGATTCTCCAGGCAAGAACACTGGAGTGGGTTGCCATTTCCTTCTCCAAAGCATGAAAATGAAAAGTGAAAGTGAAGTCGCTCAGTTGTGTCCAACTCTTCGCAACCCCATGGACTGCAGCCTACCAGGCTCCTCCATCCATGGGATTTTCCAGGCAAGAGTATTGGAGTGGGTTGCCATTGTCTTCTCCGAAATAATACGCACTATATCCCAACTCTGGGATTTGGACCATTCTATCTGCACTAAGAACAGATGGACTGTTAGCAGATAGTCTTAGTTTTATGTCCACCCTAAAACATTTTGAGGATGAATATAATTCAACAACTCATAGAAAACAGAAGCCTCTGAAACATACAAAATGAAAGAAGCCAGACACAAAATGGTCACGTATGGTGTGACTGCATTTAAGTGAAATATCCAGAATAGATGAATTCATAGGGATAGAACTCAGATTGGTGGCTGGTAGGGTTGAAGGGGTGAGGTAATGAGGAGAAACTTCTTAATAGGTATAGAAATGTTTTGGGACTAGATAGAGACAGTGGTTGCACAACACTGTAGATGCACTAAATGCTTTTAATTCTCATTTTAAAAGTGTGAATTTTATGCTATCACCTCAATAAATTATTTTTAAAAAGAAGATATAACTGCGATGACAAAGAACATTCGATGTCTTTTCTGCCATTAGGATAATCAGTTCAGTCAAATATAGATGACCTTTACCTTCCTTCATGGGCTTCCCAAGTGGTGCCATGGTAAAGAAACCACCTGTCAGTGTAGGAGACATAAGAGACATCAGTTCAAACCCTGGGTCAGCAAGGTCTCCTGGAGTAGGAAGTGGCAACCCACTCCAGTATTCTTGTCTGAGAAATCCCATAGACAGAGGACCCTGGCTATTGTCTCTGTGGTCTATGGATACAGTCTATGAGGTTGCAAAAAGATTCAGACATAGCAGAGCACACACACACACACCTCCCTTCATAAACCACAGCCCCAGAGTTAATATCCAACATTAACTCTTCATGAAAGAGAAAATGCTAGTGGAGGGTTAATACAGCCCCTAGATTATGTTCCTGAGGACAGAAGCTCCATACAGAAGCCATTGTGATTCATATATACGTGTCTTCCTAAATACCTAGCACAATAGCTCGTAAAATATACTAGCAACATTTGGACAATCCACCTTTGAAACTCAGAGTCCATATAAATAACTAGTTATGTAATTTGTACAAAGATACCACACACATACTTCAGTTTTGCCAAATATTTTAGCATTCCTGGTTCAATAGCACATTTTCAAGCTTAATATAATGTATGTTCTTGATGCTTCAAAGATAGAAGAATAAAGAAGGCAAATGGATTAAAATTTTTGAAAAAAATTGTGATAAAAGTTGAATACGTTGGCACAATCCATCACATAATTGACCACTTTATGGGTACACGTGGGTTATTTACACTATAGTTCATCTCAGTCAATGATGGCCTCTTATTTTAAATGGCTCAATAAACATCAAACTATTTTGTTACATATGATCAGCTACATTTTGCTGCTTCATTAAAAATGAGATTTCATCTTTCACTGGATGACACTTTCAAGAAGGAAAAAAATGTTTTAGAAAATGCAGGTAACAGATAGTCTCTTGAAGATGCCAAGGCCTTGGTGAAGTATGAGCAGTCAGGAAAAATTCCAAATGGAGAAGGGCATTCCTCTACTATCTTATGGGTTTCTGAAGAACACAATTAGGTATGGCTAAGGCAATGGCACCCCACCCCAGTACTTTTGCCTGGAAAATCCCATGGACGGAGGATCCTGGTAGGCTCCAGTCCATGGGGTCGCTAAGAGTCGGACACGACTGAGCGACTTCACTTTCACTTTTCACTTTCATGCATTGGAGACTGAAATGGCAACCCACTCCAGTATTCTTGCCTGGAGAATCCCAGGGACGGTGGAGCCTGGTGAGCTTCCGTCTATGGGGTTGCACAGAGTCGGACACGACTGAAGCGACTTAGCAGCAGCATGCTTTTATTGGCCACAAGCAATTAAAGAGAGACCAGTCTGTCTCAGGTCAGACAGATTCTGTTGTTTAAGCCATTTTGTAACTAATAAGACATAATCCAATCAGTGACTGCAACCCTAAAACCTGAAGATCCCTCAGATTTTAATCTGAGTCAAAGACGTTCTGAATACTCATTGGAAGGACTGATTGAAAAGCTGAAGCTACAATATTTTGACCACCTGTTGCAAAGAGCCAGCTCACTGGAAAACATCCTGATCCTAGGAAGCATTGAGGGCAGGAGAAGAAGGGATGACAGAAGATGAGATCACTCTCCTATCATTGATGGCATCATCACTTTAATGGACATGAGTTTGAGCAAACTGGGAGATAGTGAAGGAGTGCGTGCCACAGTCCATAGAGTCACAAAGAATGGGACACAAACTAGCAACTGAACCACAACAAAATATGCCCTATTTTATGAAATTAACTAAATGAAAACAGGGTGATCCATTGGGAAAATAAAATACACACTATCCCATGGACAGAGGAGCTTGGCAGGTTATACTCCATGGGATCACAAAGAGTCAGACATGACTGAGTAACTAACACTTTCACTTTCACTGCATATATACCCAGATGTGTTCAGACGCATTTTCCATCAAACACAACTTAGCAACACAGTGGGCTTCCTGCTTTCCTAAGTCAGTAAGCATTTATAAGACAAATAGTCATGATGGATATGCCAAAGACCTCTGTGGACCCTGACATCTCTTGCCCTCTTTCTCTGTTCTCACCCCTCTCTTCTGCCTGTCTCCATTTGCTCTTTGCCATCAGCTTGCCAATCTGTTTTGAACTTTTGGGATTGTCTGATGTTTCAGCAGGGTGGTTTTAAACAGAACTTTCAAATCATAGCTACAGACCAACTTTAAAGGTCAGTGTAAAAATAATTTAAAGTATAAAGTTTAAAAAGGGGCAAAAAAAAAAAAATTCCCCAATTCTGTTCAGTCAGTCATCTCTGCAATAGTGCAAAAACACCTAATAAATAGCAAAATCTGGGAAAGGTCAAGATGGAAATTATTAATAAATGCTAAATAACCCAAAGCCAGTCCAGCAATACAAAAATAATGAAATATCAATTTAAAAACCACCATGTGAAGCAAAAACAAAATCTTTATATCTAATTGAAAAGGTTCATAAAAGGAAAAAAAAAATTGAGTCACAGCTTTGCAAAGCTTGATTACTAGATTGCTGTCAGGAATACCATTTCTATCTAGGACCCCACAATGCTTACAGAATTTTTATCTTTCATATAATTCTGTACATATGTCATTAAAATAAATGCACTAATTCCACCAGGTGACCTAGAATTTTGCAAAATTCAGCTAATAAATAAGAAATGGAAGTGTAATTTATTTTTTAAAAAGGCTTGGGAATTCTTGCCTTTAATGGACAAACAGGCGGACATTGGTTGCCCTCCTACCCAAGGTTATTAACATCATAACACTGTATATTCTAGCTGTAGTTTTATGTTTCTTCAGAATCATGAAAAAATGTAACATTTTATATGTTATGCAATTCAAAACTTTCCGATGATTTTGTGAGCTTAAACACAGTCTTTAAATCTTTAAAGATTAGAAAGTGCTTACTTTTGAACTAGAATTATCCGCTTTTTGTGTGTTGTGTGCTTATTTATCATTCAGTTCAGTTCAGTTCAGTTGCTCAGTCGTGTCTGACTCTTTGCGACCCCATGATTTGCAGTAGCCAGGCCTCCCTGTCCATCACCAGAGTTCACTCAAACTCACGTCCATCAAGTCGGTGGTGCCATCCAGCCATCTCATCCTCTGCCGTCCCCTTTTCCTTCTGCCCCCAATCCCTCCCAGCATCAGAGTCTTTTCCAATGAGTCAGCACTTCGCACGAGGTGGCCAAAGTACTGGAGTTTCAGCTTTAGCATCATTCCTTCCAAAGAACACCCAGGAGTGATCTCCTTTAGAATGGACTGGTATTTATCATTAACATTTAATAAACTGAATACACTAAATTATTGTTTACTCTATCATTTCTGTGTTTGAATAGCTTGATAAAAAAAACTAGAACTTTCCTATGGGTTATTGTTGTTATTTAAAAAGATAAATCAAAGACAGATGGCTCATTTTATATATAATTATATATATATATATATATATATATATATATATGTATGTATTCCTGTTAATATTGCTTTGAAAGTGAAAGTGAAGTCGCTCAGTTGTGTCCGACTCTTTGCAGCCCCATGGACTGTAGCCTACCAGGTTCCTCCATCCATGGGATTTTCCAGGCAAGAATACTCGAGTGGGTTGCCATTTCCTTCTCCAGAGGATCTTCCCGACCCAGGGATCAAACCCAGGTTTCCCACATTATAGGCAGATGCTTTACCATCTGAGCCACCAGGGAAGTTTTATCTGAACTATATCCTATATTCTGATTTTTCAACCTCCTTTTACTTCTCTATTTCATTATTCAATCTTCCTGAAATGTTTTTAATTTGTTGGGTGAATCATAAAAATCTCACCAAGATAATTAAAGCTCAGATTCCTGGAGAATAAATGAACTTCCTTATAATATAAACAATAAATTAGGTAACTGTAAAATCATAAAAAAATGTCCTTGGCTTGCAGAGACAATGGTAAGTGGCAGACTATAAAAATGTCTTCATAACTTTTAACTAAAAAATTTTTTTGGACCCGTTTTATTATTGTTCTCTTCATGCATGAGTTTTTGAAATGAGATCTGGATGGAATAGTAGTTCAGGAAAACCCAAAGTTTTAATGATGGATGTTTTAAGTAATAAGGATAGAGGGAAGTGAGAAAGGATAAGAAGATTTATTATGATTACATTTAAACATTTTCCCACAGTTGGTGCCCTTTGGGGAAATCTGCATTCTGTGTGGTAATTAAAATTCTGTACATGCTATAATGAATAGAACAATGTAGAAGTAACTCTTCTCTCCAGAGTTTTATTTAGTGGTAAAAAAAAAAAAAAAAAAAATCCGTGAAAAAATAGAGTGACATCACTTAACTGTTGATTCACAATTTAGAGAATGGTATCTGGGATGCTGAATAAAGAAAAATAAAATCAATGGATGTTACAATAAAATATGGTATCCTACTTTCCCCATCCCTCAGAACTGTGAGAATGCGATAAGCATTATGTAAGTAAATAGCCACCTGATGCGAAGAACTGACTCATTGGAAAAGACTCTGATGCTGGGAAAGATTGAAGGCTGGAAGAGAAGGGGGTGACAGAGGATAAGATTGTTGGATGACATCACTGACTTGATGGACATACGTTTAAGCAAGCTCCGGGAGTGGGTGATGGACAGGGAAGCCTAGTGTGCTGCAGTGCGTGGGATCACAAAGAATTGGACATGACTGAGTGACTGAGCTCCCGGCCTACCCGCGAGCGGCGCACTGAGAGCTCCCGGCCTACCCGCGAGCGGCGCACTGAGAGCACGCCCGAGAAGAGCTACCCAACGACCGAGGACAGACGGTGGTGAGGACTGGCGCACTAAGCAGGGCCGAGAGGAGCTACCCCACGACCGAGGTCAGGAAGGGCAGTGGTGAGGAGATACCCCTCCCCCAAGGTCAGGAAGGGCGGCGGTGAGGAGAGACGCCTCGTCCAAGGTAAGGTGCGATGGCTGTGCTTTGCTGGAGCAGCCGGGAAGAGATGCCCCACGCCCAAGGTAAGAGAAACCCAAGTAAGATGGTAGGTCTTGCAAGAGGGCATCAGAGGGCAAATACACTGAAACCATACTCACAGAAAACTAGTCAATCTAATCACACCAGGACCACAGCCTTGTCTAACTCAATGAAATTAAGCCATGCCTGTGGGGCAACCCAGGATGGGCGGGTCATGGTGGAGAGATCTGACAGGGTGTGGTCCGCTGGAGAAGGGAATGGCAAACCACTTCAGTATTCTTGCCTTGAGAACCCCATGAACAGTATGAAAAGGCAAAATGATAGGATACTGAAAGAGAAACTCCCCAGGTCAGCAGGGGCCCAATATGCTACTGGAGATCAGTGGAGAAATAACTCCAGAAAGAATGAAGGGATGGAACCAAAGCAGAAAGAATACCCAGCTGTAGATGTGTCTGGTGATAGAAGTAAAGTCCGATGCTGTAAAGAGCAATATTGCATAGGAACCTGGAATGTCAGGTCCATGAATCAAGGCAAATTGGAAGTGGTGAAACAAGAGATGGCAAGAGTGAATGTTGACATTCTAGGAATTAGTGAACTAAAATGGAATGGAATGTGTGAATTTAACTCAGAGGACCATTATATCTACTACTGTGGGCAGGAATCCCTCAGAAGAAACGGAGTGGCCATCATGGTCAACAAAAGAGTCCGAAATGCAGTACTTGGATGCAATCTCAAAAACGACAGAATGATCTCTGTTCGTTTCCAAGGCAAACGATTCAATGTCACAGTAATCCAAGTCTATGCCCCAACCAGTAACGCTGAAGAAGCTGAAGTTGAACGGTTCTATGAAGACCTACAAGACCTTTTAGAACTAACACCCAAAAAAGATGTCTATTTCATTATAGGGGACTGGAATGCAAAAGTAGGAAGTCAAGAAACACCTGGGGTAACAGGCAAATTTGGCCTTGGAACACGGAATGAAGCAGGGCAAAGACTAAGAGAGTTTTGCCAAGAAAATGCACTGGTCATAGCAAATACCCTCTTCCAACAACACAAGAGAAGACTCTATACATGGACATCATCAGATGGTCAACACAGAAATCAGATCGATTATATTCTTTGCAGCCAAAGATGGAGAAGCTCTATACAATCAGCAAAAACAAGACCAGGAGCTGACTGTGGCTCGGACCATGAATTCCTTATTGCCAAATTCAGACTTAAATTGAAGAAAGTAGGGAAAACCACTAGACCATTCAGGTATGACCTAAATCAAATCCCTTATGATTATACAGTGGAAGTGAGAAATAGATTTAAGGGCCTAGATCTGATAGATAGAGTGCCTGATGAACTATGGAATGAGGTTCGTGACATTGTACAGGAGACAGGGATCAAGACCATCCCCATGGAAAAGAAATGCAAAAAAGCAAAATGGCTGTCTGGGGAAGCCTTACAAATAGCTGCGAAAAGAAGAGAAGCGAAAAGCAAAGGAGAAAAGGAAAGATATAAACATCTGAATGCAGAGTTCCAAAGAATAGCAAGAAGAGATAAGAAAGTCTTCTTCAGCGATCAATGCAAAGAAATAGAGGAAAACAACAGAATGGGAAAGACTAAGGATCTACTCAAGAAAATCAGAGATACCAAAGGAACATTTCATGCAAAAATGGGCTCGATAAAGGACAGAAATGGTATGGACCTAACGGAAGCAGAAGATATTAAGAAGAGGTGGCAAGAATACACAGAAGAACTGTACAAAAAAGAGCTTCACGACCCAGATAGTCATGTTGGTGTGATCACTGACCTGGAGCCAGACATCCTGGAGTGTGGGGTCGAGTGGGCCTTAGAAAACATCACTAGGAACAAAGCTAGTGGAGGTGATGGAATTCCAGTGGAGCTATTCCAAATCCTGAAAGATGATGCTGTGAAAGTGCTGCACTTAATATGCCAGCAAATCTGGAAAACTCAGCAGTGGCCACAAGATTGGAAAAGGTCAGTTTTCATCCCAATCCCAAAGAAGGGCAATGCCAAGGAATGCTCAAACTACCGCACAATTGCACTCATCTCACACGCTAGTAAAGTAATGCTCAAAATTCTCCAAGCCAGGCTTCAGCAACATGTGAACCGTGAGCTTCCTGATGTTCAAGCTGGATTTAGAAAAGGCAGAGGAACCAGAGATCAAATTGCCAACATCCGCTGGATCATTGAAAAAGCAAGAGAGTTCCAGAAAAACATCTATTTCTGCTTTATTGACTATGCCAAAGCCTTTGACTGTGTAGATCACAATAAACTGTGGAAAATTCTGAGAGAGATGGGAATACCAGACCACCTGATCTGCCTCTTGAGAAATCTGTATGCAGGTCAGGAAGCAACAGTTAGAACTCTTCATGGAACAACAGACTGGTTCCAAATAGGAAAACGAGTATGTCAAGGCTGTATATTGTCACCATGTTTATTTAATTATATGCAGAGTACATCATGAGAAATGCTGGACTGGAGGAAACACAAGCTGGAATCAAGATTGCCGGGAGAAATATCAATAACCTCAGATATGCTGATGACACCACCCTTATGGCAGAAAGTGAAGAGGAACTCAAAAGCCTCTTGATGAAAGTGAAAGTGGAGAGTGAAAAGGCTGGCTTAAAGCTCAACATTCAGAAAACGAAGATCATGGCATCTGGTCCCATCACTACATGGGAAATAGATGGAGAAACAGTGGAAACAGTGTCAGACTTTCTTTTTCTGGGCTCCAAAATCACTGCAGATGGTGACTGCAGCCATGAAATTAAAAGACGCTTACTCCTTGGAAGGAAAGTTATGACCAACCTAGATAGCATATTCAAAAGCAGAGACATCACTTTGCCAACAAAGGTTCGCCTAGTCAAGGCTATGGTCTTTCCTGTGGTCATGTATGGATGTGAGAGCTGGACTGTGAAGAAGGCTGAGCCCCGAAGAATTGATGCTTTTGAACTGTGGTGTTGGAGAAGACTCTTGAGAGTCCCTTGGACTGCAAGGAGATCCAACCGGTCCATTCTGAAGGAGATCAGCCCTGGGATTTCTTTGGAAGGAATGATGCTAAAGCTGAAACTCCGGTATTTTGGCCACCTCATGCGAAGAGTTGACTCATTGGAAAAGACTCTGATGCTGGGAGGGATTGAAGGCAGGAGGAGAAGGGGATGACAGAGGATGAGATGGCTGGATGGCATCACTGACTCGATGAATGTGAGTCTGAGTGACCTCCGAGAGCTGGTGATGGATAGGGAGGCCTGGCGTGCTGCGGTTCATGGGGTCCCAAAGAGTCGGACACGACTGAGCGACTGATCTGATCTCTGATCTGAGTGACTGAACTGACTGAACTGAAGTAAACAGCAACATTTCTACAAGTTTGGAAAATAGTTCTAAAGAAAAACATCAGAACCTGGAATAGCACTTAGTAGATATTCAATAACTATTTTTGTTGTTATTGACCCATATGTATGATTTGATCGAAATTATATTTGGATAAAAATTTTTGCAGTATTGAGATAATGCCACATATTAATAAAAATCTCAACAGAGACTTCCCTGGTGGTCCAGTGATTAAGGCTCCATGCTCCCAATGCATGGCTTTGATCCCTGGTCAGGAAACTATAAGTCCCCCAAGATACACACAGTGACCATGATAAAAAAAATTCATAACACATGGCATAGAACCAAATACAATTTTGGTACACATAGGTAGAGGTTTTAGAACTCCTAGTAGATTGCAAAATCTTTACAAGAAAATGTATAAAGAATGGAAGCACATTTATGTTGAGAATCATTTCAGATCAGATCAGTTGCTCAGTCGTGTCCGACTCTTTGCGACCCCATGAACTGCAGCACGCCAGGCCTCCCTGTCCATCACCAACTCCCGGAGGTCACTCAGACTCACATCCATCGAGTCAGTGATGCCATCCAGCCATCTCCTCCTCTGTCGTCCCCTTCTCCTCCTGCCCCCAATCCCTCCCAGCATCAGAATCTTCTCCAATGAGTCAACTCTTCGCATGAGGTGGCCAAAATACTGAAGTTTCAGCTTTAGCATCATTCCTTCCAAAGAAATCCCAGGGCTGATCTCTTTCAGAATGCACTGGTTGGATCTCCTTGCAGTCCAAGGGACTCTCAAGAGTCTTCTCCAACACCACAGTTCAAAAGCATCAATTCTTCGGGGCTCAGCCTTCTTCACAGTCCACCTCTCACATCCATACATGACCACAGGAAAAACCATAGCCTTGACTAGGCGAACCTTTGTCGGCAAACTAATGCCTCTGCTTTTCAATATGCTATCTAGGTTGGTCATAACTTTCCTCCCAAGGCGTAAGCGTCTTTTAATTTCATGGCTGCAGTCACCATGACTGCAAATCACTACCATCTGTAGTGATTTTGGAGACCAGAAAAATAAAGTCTGACACTGTTTCCACTGTTTCTCCATCCATTTCCCATGAAGTGATGGGAATTTAACTCAGATGACCATTATACCTACTACAGTGTGCAAAAATCCCTTAGAAGAAATGGAAGAAATCCCTTAGAAGACTGGTTCCAAATAGGAAAGGAGTATGTCAAGGCTGTATATTGTCACCCTTCTTATTTAACTTATATGCAGAGTACATCATGAGAAATTCTGGGCTGGAAGAAGCACAAGCTGGAATCAAGATTGCTGGGAGAAATATCAATAACCTCAGATATGCAGATGACACCACCCTTATGGCAGAAAGTGAAGAGGAACTAAAAAGCCTCTTGATGAAAGGGAAAGAGGAGAGTGAAAAAGTTGGCTTAAAGCTCAGCATTCAGAAAACAAAGATCATGGCATCTGGTCCCATCACTTCATGGCAAACAGATGGGGAAGCAGTGGAAACAGTGTCAGACTTTACTTTTGGGGGCTCCAAAATCACTGCAGATGGTGATTGCAACCATGAAATTAAAAGACATTTACTCCTTGGAAGGAAAATTATGACCAACCTAGATAGCGTATTGAAAAGCAGAGACATTACTTTGCCAACAAAGGTCTGTCTAGTCAAGGCTATGGTTTTTCCTATGGTCATGTATGGATGTGAGAGTTGGACTGTGAAGAAAGCTTAGACTGAATAATTGATGCTTTTGAACTGTGGTGTTGGAGAAGACTCTTGAGAGTCCCTTGGACTGCAAGGAGATCCAACCAGTCCATTCTAAAGAGATCAGTCCTGGGTGTTCTTTGGAAGGAATGATGCTAAAGCTGAAACTCCAGTACTTTGGCCACCTCATGTGGAGAGTTGACTCATTGGAAAAGACCCTGATGCTGGGAGGGGTTGGGGGCAGGAGGAGAAGGGGACGACAGAGGATGAGATGGCTGGATGGCATCACCGACTCAATGGATGTGAGTCTGAGTGACCTCCAGGAGTTGGTGATGGACAGGGAGGCCTGGCGTGCTGCAGTTCATGGGGTCGCAAAGAGTAGGACACGATTGAGTGACTGATCTGATCTGATCTGAGCGACTGAACTGAACTGAACTGAAATCACTAAAACATATCTTAGAGATCTAAACCAATATTTTGTGTGTGAGAGAGAAGCCTTGAATTAAATAATTTTTCAAAGATATCATTAAATATTTCGCAAAATATATTTTTACTTAATCATCAGAAATGAAACAATATTGCTTCATTACATCACATATTTATTTGATCCCTTAAATATGTAATAATTATTTATGTAATTTCTGCATTCTGGAATGCATTGCCTTGGATGTTTCCTGCTAGAGAACTCATAATTTAATGGAAACAAAGAAGCGCAAGGTTTAGAAGAGAACACAGGATCTGTTCTGACTGATGGATCACCAAGGAGTTGTGGGTTCTCTTATGCAGTGGACTCTGACCCTGAAGGAGGACAATCTGTGAAGTGGGGGTGGGGTGAAGCGGGACACGGGGATGGGCAGTTTGAGGTAACTTTTGTACAAGAGATTCAGGGTATAGGAGTGGAATTGGTTTAGAGCGGCATGGCACATCTTTGCAATACACGGGAAAAAATTCTGTCACTACTTTAACATATTCTTTATACAGAAATTCCCTTTTCCCTTCCTGGTGAATGTAACCTACTGAAAATTGGCCAGGTTTCATAATTTTTCAGATAGCTACACGTCCTATTATAATCTCATTTTAGTATTTAATACTTATTCTTATTTTTCAAACAATAACAAAATTTTATCATTTTTTTTCTTCCTTTTCTGTCATCAAATAAGTTTCAGTGAAACAAAAAGACTCAAATGGTTTTATTGTAAAGAGTTTTCCCAACATGTTAGAATTTTTTGAGAAAATCATTCATTATAAAGTCTCTATATAGCATGAAAAATGTAATACTTTATTATAAAAAGTATCAGATAATGAATTACTGTTTTAGCCAGAATTAAACTAGTATCCCTGAGGTAATTTTGTTGTTGTTGTTGTTAGTCACTCCATCATGTCCAACTCTTGGGCAACCCCATGGACTGTAGCCTATCAGGGTCCTCTGTCCATGAAATGCTCCAGGAAAGAATACAGGAGTGGGTATCCATTCCCTTCCCCGGGCAACTTTCCTAACCCTGGGACTGAATCCAGGTCTCCCACATTGACCTGCATATAGGTTTCTCAGAAGGCAGCTGAGGTGGTCTGGTATTCCCATCTTTTTAAGAATTTTCTATAGTTTGTTTTGATCCACATACTCAAAGGCTCTAGTGTAGTCAGTGAAGCAGAAGTAAATGCTTTTCTGGAATTCTCTTGCTTTTCCTATGTTTAGTAAACTTTTTTTATTTTTAATCAGCAAAAGTTAAAGGAATTAATGTCTTTATTTTACGAAGAAATATTTATCATAATTTCAGCAATTTATTTTGCTACATTTTTATTCTGTCCCCCCATCAACATAATTTTGAACAGTTAAAACTCATCTATGCATATAACTCATAGGCATATATGCATAGATAAGAGATCTATTTATCATCCATCTTCCTCTTATTTTCCCTTTCTGCACAGGGAGTTATCTGACATATCTACCATTATGTTATCTTGATGTTAACTTGATAATTATATTTAATGACTGGGTTTTAGATATTTTAAGGACTTACGAATTATTCTATGTATTCTAATTTATTTTAATGAGTATGTATAATTCCTGTAAAACATTCATTTTGCAATTTTAAAGAATATCCATCTTCCAGAATAATGCATCGTATGTTGACTGTCAAATTTATGCTCAATGTGTCATTCGGAAGGCAATACATTCCTTCTCTAGGATTGTGAGACTAAGCCTTATTGTCGGAGGGAGGAAGAAGTACTCCAGATCTTAGAAGAGTATATAAAATTTATTTGATAGAAAATGAACTATTGTAAGCAAGGGACAAGCACAAGGGACAATATATAAATAAAAGATAAAGTATGTGTTGAAGAATGTACAGCAAATAAAAAATTGAACTTCACCAGCAGTTTCAGATAGAGTACTACTGGTTAAGCATATATAGAAGTGTGGGTTGGGTATGTTTCACCTTTTTTACAAGTGAAAAACCAAAAAACAAACTGAAGCATCAAGAATTCAAACCCCTTCCCTCAGATCACACCTTTAATAGTTGATGGGGACACTAGCAATCAGTTCATTATGCATCAATCAAGGGTACTACACGGTATTCTTCAGGAGATGACAAGAGATCTAATGCTTTCAACAAGGAAAACTAACCAGCCAAGGAGGTGCTTTGACAGGCACCCCTGGGGCAGGGCAGGACACAGATGAGGGCAGGTGTCCATGGAAGGAATGAGGAAAGAGAAAAGTTCTCACTGCTTCTGAATATGATCTTTTCACAGATTTCCTCTGATACAGTTCTTGTCACAAATTTGTCAATTTCAGCTTCTGATACATCATTAAATTCTTAAATGGACTAAGACCTGAGCTTCTAATAGCCACCTTAGTGACCTCCAGGAGCTGGTGATGGACAGGGAGGCCTGGCGTGCTGCGGTTCATGGGGTCGCAAAGAGTCGGACACGACTGAGCGACTGATCTGATCTGATCTGATTCTACTTAGAGGTGGCATGCAGTATTTGATATATCCCAGGACTTAGTATGCAAAGGGGATGATGGGCATGAGAAAAAGTTTGAGTTTGAAATTTAAATGCCAAGTTTAAATTATTCTGAACACCAAAGTATTCAAGCTAAATAAAACCTGTCAATTTTGCAAGCAAAAGCAATTATTTCCTAATTTATATGCATGTATATGTGTGTGAATAGATATTTGTGATTGTATTAATCACCCATTTTTGAGTTTCATTTTGCTATTGGAGAAGCAGATAGGAAGAAATCAGAGTTTTTTTTGTTTTTTTTTTTTTTAAACCAATTAGACCCTTATATCCTAGCTTGCTTTTCTCATCTGTGTCCTACTCTGCCCCAGGGGTACCAGGATTAGAAATCATCTCCCCTTACTCCTTCTTTGGGAACCAGACAAAAGAAAAAAAGAAGAGCAATAGAGATTTTGTATGTGTCTGTGTGTGTGTGAGAGAGAGAGAGAAGGAAAGAAAGAAAGGAAGAAAAAGACAGACATTGGAAAGAATTTCTAATTACCTCTGAGTTTAGGGCATTTAAAACCACCCTCAAGCTTCATTTTTCTGACTCACTTGTCTTCTAATGTTAAGGCTGCATGGAAATAAGATGAACCAAAAGATTTAAACGTGTGTTTTAAAAAGATGCACAGCACCTGCAGGAAATGGTAATGAATCGAACCTTAATGCCTCACCCAAATTCCATGTAATCCAAATGCAAATGGTGTGAAATGAAGATAGACATTATGCCACTTTGGATATTTTTTTTTAATGGAAGAAAAACTCAATGAGTATTAAATATCTCCATGTTTCATCATATGAGTTTAAAATAAAAATTATGATTAGTGTGGCTGACTGTGCTAGTCTGAAAGTTAGGCTACCTTGTAAATTACAATCATTAAATGACTAAAAACAGATGTTTCTTAAATTAATATAAGTAAATGTGCCTTTCCTGTACCTCTACAGGTTGGGTAATCAGGTTTAATTTGTTTCGTTGAAAAATGGTTGACAAGGCTATTCATAAATTTTAGTCTAGCGATATAAAAACTTGAGGACTTCTTATATCTACATGAACCTTAAAAATATTGTTTCACACCTAGATAGCCATAAGATATCCAGAGGGGCACCAAGGGATAGAATAAAACACATCATAAGAACAAAGCCTCAGGAGAGAAGACAGATTATTCATATCTGTGACTAGATCTTCAGGACCCTGCCAGCGGCTTCCCTCACCACCTTCTACTTTCTTAAGCCCACACTGGTCACATTCATGAACTTAAGACCAACAAAAAGAGCAGCTGCTGCTGGTGGTGGTTAGTCACTAAGTCATGCCTGACTCTGCAACCCATGAATTGTAGCTCACCAGGCTCCTCTGTCCATGGGATTTCCTAGATAAGAATACTGGAGTGGGTTGCCATTTCCTTCTCCAGGGGATCTTGCCGACCCAAGGACTGAACCCACGCCTCCTGCTTGGCGGGTGGATTCTTTACCACTGCGCCACCTGGAAACTATCCCCAGCAGTTTAGCACAAACCCATTTGATGAGTGTTTGGGGACCATTACAGATTCTGTTTACATAATTCTCAGTATCAAATATTCACACATCACAAGTATTTCTAACTATAGCTTCTACTGCCATCAGACAGTCCAAAACTGAGGAAACCTTTGTTAAAACATTAGAGAGTGTTAAAAGTGGTAAATTAAAGACATATTAGTATCTAAAGTGTGATTTTTATCCTCTGTCGGGAAACACTGCAGAGAACTCACTTTAGAAAAACTGAGCAGCAATCTGAGGTATTACAAGCATCTCTGCCTGAGGCAGTATGTGCAAATTCCAATAAATGGTCAAATATTTTATTCTTATTTACAGGGCTGAGGTTTGCTGAAGAGTCACCATCTACTGAAGGGTCTGTATGACCTGGATTCTGTTCTTTTCTCTGTATCCACTGCCCATCGCCTTCATTCACACTAGGCATTCTACTTTGGACAGTTCTAAGTACTGTGTATATTGCATCCTTTTCCTAGCATCATTCGTTTACAACACTGTGCTTATATTCTTGTCACTCAAGGTGAACTCCCTTACCAGAAGCACAGTTATCTCCTGGTTGCCTGCTAAAAATGTAGAGTTTTAGAATCTACCCCAGTTATACTGAATGAAAAATCTTCATTTTAACAAGATTCCAAGTTGGTTCTAAGACACATCACAGTTTGAAGAACATTTCTTCCTCATAACACTAAAGTGACCTTTCTAAAATATAGAACTCATAAGACTTGCCTGTGGTCCAATGGTTAAGACTCTGCACTCCTAATGCAAGGGGCATGGGTTCGATCCCTGGTCATGGGAACTAAGATCCCACATGCTGCATGATGTGGCCTAAACAAACAAACAAACAAACATGTGGAACTCAAAACTGAGTGAATGAACATCAGTCATCATCTTTCAGCCCTTAGATTCATGGAGGACTGTAGTGGACAAGGAATCATCTATTCTTCTAAATTATGGATGAACACATTGAGACAACCATCAGTGTCTCAATGACTGTTCAAACTCACCTAAATAGGAGTAGTGCTAGGACCATAATTCAAGTCTTTGTGGATTAATTAGTTTTTCAATGATACCACCCTGTTTTTTCACTAAAAGGAGACAATATAAAGAAGGCTGAGTATCAAAGAATTTATACCTTCGAATTATGGTGCTAGAGAAGACTCTTGAGAGTCCCTTGGACTACAAGGATATCAAATCAGTCAATCCTAAAGAAAATCAACCCTGAATATTCATTGGAAGAACTGCTCCTGAAAGTCTAATCCTTTGGCCACCTAATGCATAGAGTTGACTCACTAGAAAAGTCCCTGATGCTGGGTAAGATTGAAGGCGAAAGTAGAGGGGGGCAGCAGAGGAAGACATGTTTAGATAGCATCACTGACTTAATGAATATGAATTTGAGCAAACTCTGGGAGATAGTGGAGGACAGAGGACCCTGGCTGCTACAGACCACAGGGTGTCAGAATCAGACACAACTTAAACATAAACAGACAATGTAAAGCCATTGTGGCCAGAATATGAGATAGGATTTTTGAATGATCTAAAGTTACTTATAACCTTTTCGCTAATGCTTTTTTTCTTAAAGTTAACAACTTATACAAAACTTGGAGACAAGAGAGACTCTAATGTAATAGCTCCAAGAAATGCCATCCTGAAAAATCTCAGATGTGGCTTTACCTGTTAGCACATATATTAGCGCATATCTTACTAAAAAGTTGATGTAGACTTTCATTGGCACTACATACTCTAAGGGTTTGAAAGCATGAGAAATGGGATACTCAGAGCTGTTTTACTTTGTAATATGTTGCTTGTCAACTTTTTCAAATCACAAACATCTTTCAAAACTTTGGAGAAAGAAATGTGGGCACCTCATATGCCCTAAAAATCAAATCAATTTGTATTTGATAATACAAATACTTTCTAAGACTCTTGGGTAGTGAAAATCATAGTATAACAATGTGTTCCCACTGCTCAATTAAGAAAAAAATTTACCACCCCTTAGCAATCTTCAGAAGATTTTTTAAAATCAGTATTTTCAGGTCAAAGAGTACTCAGAAAAAATTGTTCTGTTCAAAAATTTCATTTTATTACCCAGTATTTGAAAAAAGTGATTCTGTTAAAATAATGTATCATAAAATTATGACATTTTTGATACATTAATTAACAATACAATGGAGCATCATTCATTAAATTGAACATTTCAGGAATTGTCCAAATTAATGAAGTGAACAAATGAATTAATGTTCAATTAATGAACTGAAGAACAATTGAACTATATTGAACAAACCCACAGTTCCCTAGAGTCTTGATTATTTGGTAAGAGTAACTAAATTAAGCATTTGTGGATGATTAGTTGGTGCCTCAAAATCTTCATAGGAGATAGGACTCTGAGATATATTTTTGCAGTTTGAAAGTTACTTTGTGCTTTACAAATAAAAGTATTTTTAACTATTTAGAACATTCCACAACTATTCATTAGATTCCTCCTATGTTATCCTTGTCCTTGTATAAAGTGTTAGAAATATCACAATAAAACTGAAAGGCACAGTCCCTAAGAGACAATAAGCAAATAATGAACAGAAAAACTAATGAAATATTAGGAAGGAAAAGCATAGAGTAAAATTATAAATATCTGGGAGGAAAGGTGGTTTAGACTAACAAGATAATCAAGATAACTTTTCTTTTTTCTCTAAGAAGGTGACATTTAATTGGGGAAGTGAACAAAAAGCAATAATATTAATAAAAGGAACTTGAGAAAAAAGTATCCTAACCAAATAAAGAACAGATGATAAATTATAACAATGAATTATATTCCAATGAGTATTTATCACTATTTCCCCAAGAATATTCTATGAAATTCTCTTAAGACTATACACACACCTCCACAACCACCATCACCATCACAACAACTATACTACCAAAGAAGCTTGGAAGATATAGCAAATTGTATGTACTTTAAGATATTAAAGAACCCAACAAATTTTGCAAGACAAATAGCTATTTTTGCTAATGTTTTCAAAATATTTTTAACCATTAAATTACTAATGTTTTGATAATTATTACAAGTTAACATCACAGTTTAAAAATATCTGGCATGGGTAAATCATCATCAAAATCATCTTTGTCCTGGCAATGTAACAGTGTCTACTTATAGTGGATTTCAGACAGAAGCAGATGTCAAGAAAAAAGGGTATGAGGTCCAGCTCTAAAAAGCCATCAGTTGTCATTACTCCACCATATTCCAGGTAGATTTTCTCTCCAAAAATTTTAACAGACATTTATTCACCTATTAAGTTCTACTTTATTCATTCCTCTCGTCTTTCCTAGAGTACTGCAACAGTTCACTAAAAGAAAGCCTTGCTTCCAGTATTTTTTTTTTTCTCAAATGTATCATCTACCAGTTTCCTAACTTAACTATTTAAAGAAAGCTAACCATGACTACATTACATCTTCCCTATAAAACATCTGATCACTCACAATAAATCCCAACTCCTTGGTATTTACATAAGAGATTGCATGCACTTGTAGGATATGTCACCCCTCAACCACCATTCCACATCCCAGGAACTTCAGACACATCTCACTTTTATGTACACATCTCGGTTCTTTGTCTCTCATCTGCGAGGAAAGCATATCACTAATACTATCCCCACTTCATTTCCTTGATCAAGCTAATCCCTAACCATCTATCACTGTCGTCATCATCATCAATAATACGTATCTTAGTTACATGACAGGTTCTGAAAGCAATGCAGTGAATCAATTAAAAACTAGACTCTAGATTCAGACTCTCTTCTATTAAAGTCTACATAAGTACTCTTTATCTCTATTTTTTTTCTGATCGTGTTTATTCTTAACTTTAATTCCAAAATATCTTTTAAGGGAAGACATCAGATAAATAATGTCATTTTACTTTTTTTTTTTTTATTATTTAAATAACAGCAGCTTTAGGTTCACAGCAAAATTGCGAGTAAGGTACCAAGATTTCCTATATACCCCTTGCCCCACATGTGGATATTCTCTGCCATTATCATTATCCCCAACCTGTGCCGTATTTTGTTATAATTAATGAACTTACATTGACACCAAGATAATCACGCAAAGTGCACAAATTATCTTAGGGTTCACTCTTCTTGTTGTACATTTTGTGGCTTAGGACAAATATATAATGATGTCTTCATTGCTACAATATCATACAGGATATTTTCACTGCCTTAAAAATCCTCTGAAGAATATCATATGGTTAAAATTATACAGTATGTAGCCTTTTAAAATTGGCTTCTTTCTCTACATAATAAGGATTTAAATTTTGTCCAGTAATAGGTATTTAATTTTCATTGCTTGTTACATCATTTCTTGTCAGAGCTGAATAATATTTTATGGTTCAAATGCATCATGATTTATTTATCTATTCACCTAGTGAAGAACATTTTGGCTGCTTCCAATTTTTGGTGATTATGAAAAAGCTGCTCTCAACCTCTGTGTGCAATTTTTTCTGTGGACACCTAAAGCCAGACATCCAGGACTCTGAAGTCAAGTGGGCCTTAAAGAGCATCACTATGAACAAAGCTAGTGGAGGTGATGGAATTCCAACTGAGCTATTTCAAATCCTAGGAGATGATGCCATTAGAATGCTGCACTCAATATGCCAGCAAATATGGAAAACTCAGCAGTGGCCATAAGACAGGAAAAAGTGTTTTCATTCCAATCCCAAAGAAAGCCAGTGCAAAAGAATGTTCAAACTACTGCACAGTTGCACTCATTTCACACTCTGGCAAAGTAAGGCTCAAAATTATCCAAACTAGGCTTCCACAGTACATAAACAGAGAACTTCCAGACGTTCAAGCTGGCTTCAGAAAAGGCAGAAGAACCAGAGATCAAATTGCCAACATCTGCTGGATCATCAAAAATGCAAGAGAATTCCAGAAAAATATCTACTTCTGATTTAATGACTACACTAAAGCCTTTGACTGTGTGGATCACAACAAATTTTGGAAAATTCTTCAAGAGATGAGAATACCAGACCACCTTACCTGCCTCCTGAGAAACCTATATGCAGGTCAGGAAAAAAAACAGTTAGAACCAGACATGGAACAATGGACTGGTTCAAAGTTGGGAAATGTATACATCAAGGCTGTATATTGTCACCCTGCTTATTTAGTGTATATGTAGAGTACATCATGAGATATGCCCAGACTGGATGAAGCACAGCTGGAATCAAGATTGCCAGGAGAAATATCACTAACTTCAGATATGGAGATGACACCACCCTTATGGCAGAAAAGAGAAGAAAAACTAAAGAGCCTCTCGATGAAAGTGAAAGAGGAGAGTGAAAAAGCTGGTTTAAAACTCAACATTCAAAAAATGAAGAGCAAGGCATTCTGTCCCATCATTTAATGGCAAATAGGTGGGGAAACAATGAGAGACTTTATTTTCTTGGGCTCCAAAATCACTGCAGATGGTGACTGCAGCCATGAAATTAAAAGATGACTGCTTCTTGGAAGAAAAGCTGTGACTAACCTAGACAGCATGTTAAAAAGCAGAGATATTACTTGGCCGACAATGGTCCGTCTGGTCAAATCTATGGTTTTCCCAATAGTCATCTATGGATGTGCGAGATGGCCCATAAAGAAAGCTTAGTGCGGAAGAACTGATGCGTTGGAACTGTGGTGTTGGAGAAGACTCTTGAGAGCCCCTTGGATTTCAAGGAGATCAAACCAGTCCATCCTAAATGGAATCAGTCCTGAATATTCTTTGGAAGGACTGATGTTGAAGCTGAAACTCCAGTACTTTGGCAACCTGATGCAAAGAACTGACTCATTGGATAAGACCCTGATGCTGGGAAAGACTGAAGGCAGAATGAGAAGGGGATGACAAAGGGCATTATGTTTGGATGACATCATCGACTCAATGGACGTGAGTTTGAGCAAGCTCCAGGAGATGGTGAAGGACAGGGAAACCTGGAGTGCTGCAGTCCATGGGGTCGCAAAGAGTGGGACATGACTGAGTGGCTGAACACCAATAACAAAGTTTTTAATCCTTTGGGTAAATACTCAGAAGTATCAGTACAAGCGCTAGATTGTATGGTAAGACTGTGAGTTCATCAGATCAGATCAGTCGCTCAGTCGTGTCCGACTCTTTGTGACCCCATGAATCGCAGCACGCCAGGCCTCCCTGTCCATCACCAACTCCTGGAGTTCACTGAGACTCGCATCCATTCGAGTCAGTGATGCCATCCAGCCATCTCATCCTCTGTCATCCCCTTCTCCTTCTGCCCTCAATCCCTCACAGCATCAGAGTCTTTTCCAATGAGTCAACTCTTCACATGAGGTGGCCAAAATACTGGAGTTTCAGCTTTAGCATCATTCCTTCCAAAGAAATCCCAGGGCTGATCTCCTTCAGAATGGACTGGTTGGATCTCCTTGCAGTCCAAGGGACTCTCAAGAGTCTTCTCCAACACCACAGTTCAAAAGCATCAATTCTTCGGGGCTCAGCCTTCTTCACAGTCCACCTCTCACATCCATACATGACCACAGAAAAGACCATAGCCTTGACTAGGCGAACCTTTGTTGGCAAAGTAATGGCTCTGCTTTTGAATATGTGATCTAGGTTGGTCATAACTTTCCTTCCAAGGAGTAAGCGTCTTTTAATTTCATGGCTGCAGTCACCATCTGTAGTGATTTTGGAGCCCAGAAAAATAAAGTCTGACACTGTTTCCACTGTTTCCTCATCTATTTCCCATGAAGTGATGGGACCAGATGCCATGATCTTCGTTTTCTGAATGTTGAGCTTTAAGCCAACCTTTTCACTCTCCATTTTCACCTTCATCAAGAGGCTTTTGAGTTCCTCTTCACTTTCTGCCATAAGGGTGGTGTCATCTGCATATCTGAGGTTATTGATATTTCTCCCGGCAATCTTGATTCCAACTTGTGTTTCTTCCAGTCCAGCATTTCTCATGATGCACTCTACATATAAGTTAAATAAACAGGGTGACAATATACAGCCTTGACGAATTCCTTTTCCTATTTGGTATCAGTCTGTTTTTCCATGTCCAGTTCTAACTGTTGCTTCCTGACCTGCATACAAATTTCTCAAGAGGCAGATCAGGTGGTCTGGGATTCCCATCACTTTCAGAATTTTCCACAGTTTATTGTGACCCACACAGTCAAAGGCTTTGGCATAGTCAATAAAGCAGAAATAGATGTTTTTCTGGAACTCTCTTGCTTTTTCCATGATCCAGCGGATGTTGGCAATTTGATCTCTGGTTCCTCTGCCTTTTCTAAAACCAGCTTGAACATCAAGAAGTTCATGGTTCACATATTGCTGAAGCCTGGCTTGGAGAATTTTGAGCATTACTTTACTAGTGTGTGAGATGAGTGCAATTGTGCGGTAGTTTGAGCATTCTTTGGCATTGCCTTTCTTTGGGATTGGAATGAAAATGTGGCTGTGCTATTTTGTGTTCCTACCAGCATAAGTGGTAGTTCCCGTTGCTCCACATCCTCATCTGATTTTGCTGTCAGAGTTCTGGTTTTGGCCATTCTAATAGGTGTATTGTGGTATCAGTAATTTTAAATCTCTGATGACATATGCATGATGGGAAGCATCTTTTCATATGCTTATTTGCCATCTGTATATCTTTTTCTGTACCTCTATTTCATGATTTGCAACATGGGACTAATCATACTTCCTATTTTAGATGTGTTGAATGAATTATATAAATTAACCATGAAATGAGCTGAGAAGGATGTTTGGCTCATCTTAAGTAGCTACTAAGTACCATTTTGATTATACAGTGGAAGTGAGAAATAGATTTAAGGGCCTAGATCTGATAGATAGAGTGCCTGATGAACTATGGAATGAGGTTCGTGACATTGTACAGGAGACAGGGATCAAGACCATCCCCATGGAAAAGAAATGCAAAAAAGCAAAATGGCTATCTGGGGAGGCCTTACAAATAGCTGTGAAAAGAAGAGAAGCGAAAAGCAAAGGAGAAAAGGAAAGATATAAACATCTAAATGCAGAGTTCCAAAGAATAGCAAGAAGAGATAAGAAAGCCTTCTTCAGTGATCAATGCAAAGAAATAGAGGAAAACAACAGAATGGGAAAGACTAGGGATCTCTTCAAGAAAATCAGAGATACCAAAGGAACATTTCATGCAAAGATGGGCACGATAAAGGACAGAGATGGTGTGGACCTAACAGAAGCAGAAGATATTAAGAAGAGGTGGCAAGAATACACAGAAGAACTGTACAAAAAAGAGCTTCAAGACCTAGATAATCATGATGATGTGATCACTGACCTAGAGCCAGACATCTTGGAATGTGAAGTCAAATGGGCCTTAGAAAGCATCACTACGAACAAAGCTAGTGGAGGTGATGGAATTCCAGTGGAGCTATTCCAAGTCCTGAATGATGATGCTGTGAAAGTGCTGCACTCAATATGCCAGCAAATTTGGAAAACTCAGCAGTGGCCACAAGATTGGAAAAGGTCAGTTTTCATCCCAATCCCAAAGAAAGGCAATGCCAAGGAGTGCTCAAACTACCGCACAATTGCACTCATCTCACACGCTAGTAAAGTAATGCTCAAAATTCTCCAAGCCAGGCTTCAGCAATATGTGAACCGTGAACTTCCTGATGTTCAAGCTGGTTTTAGAAAAGGCAGAGGAACGAGAGATCAAATTGCCAACATCCGCTGGATCATGGAAAAAGCAAGAGAGTTCCAGAAAAACATCTATTTCTGCTTTATTGACTATGCCAAAGCCTTTGACTGTGTGGATCACAATAAACTATGGAAAATTCTGAAAGAGATGGGAATACCAGACCACCTGATCTGCCTCTCAAGAAATCTGTATGCAGGTCAGGAAGCAACAGTTAGAACTGGTCATGGAACAACAGACTGGTTCCAAATAGGAAAAGGAGTACGTCAAGGCTGCATATTGTCACCATGTTTATTTAACTTATATGCAGAGTACATCATGAGAAATGCTGGACTGGAAGAAACAGAAGTTGGAATCAAGATTGCCGGGAGAAATATCAATAACCTCAGATATGCAGATGACACCACTCTTATGGCAGAAAGTGAGGAGGGGCTAAAAAGCCTCTTGATGAAAGTGAAAGTGGAGAGTGAAAAGGTTGGCTTAAAGCTCAACATTCAGAAAACGAAGATCATGGCATCTGGTCCCATCACTGCATGGGAAATAGATGGGGAAACAGTGGAAACCATGTCAGACTTTGTTTTTCTGGGCTCCAAAATCACTGCAGATGGTGACTGCAGCCATGAAATTAAAAGACGCTTGCTCCTTGGAAGGAAAGTTATGACCAACCTAGATAGCATATTCAAAAGCAGAGACATTACTTTACCAACAAAGGTTCGCCTAGTCAAGGCTATGGTCTTTCCTGTGGTCATGTATGGATGTGAGAGTTGGACTGTTAAGAAGGCTGAGCGCCGAAGAATTGATGCTTTTGAACTGTGGTGTTGGAGAAGACTCTTGAGAGTCCCTTGGACTGCAAGAAGATCCAACCAGTCCATTCTGAAGGAGATCAATCCTGGAATTTCTTTAGAAGGAATGATGCTAAAGCTGAAACTCCAATATTTTGGCCACCTCATGCGAAGAGTTGACTCATTGG
This sequence comes from Tragelaphus eurycerus, assembly GCA_935064755.1. Taxonomy (NCBI): domain Eukaryota; kingdom Metazoa; phylum Chordata; class Mammalia; order Artiodactyla; family Bovidae; genus Tragelaphus; species Tragelaphus eurycerus. Next base: position 34,437 of record CAKXYN010000577.1, read on the forward strand.
AGAAGACTCTGATGCTGGGAGGGATTGAGGGCAGGAGGAGAAGGGGACGACAGAGGATGAGATGGCTGGATGGCATCACTGACTCGATGGATGCGAGTCTGAGTGACCTCCGGGAGCTGGTGATGGACAGGGAGGCCTGGCGTGCTGCGGTTCATGGGGTCGCAAAGAGTCGGACACGACTGAGCGACTGATCTGATCTGATCTCTGAAGTACCATTTTTTTGTGCCCAGTTCTTCCTATGCTTCATTCCCTCTGATTCTTGCTACAGAAATGTGGTTTATCAGCATTTGCAGATGAGGCAACAGATTCAATAGTTTCCACTAGTGATTGTAGGGGTCAAATTGTTACATCTGAGATATGAATCTGTATGTGTCTAATACCAGAACCAGTTTCCATTAACCCCTCTATTATTCCTGCAGTGAACACTCAGTTTTGGGATAGCGTGTTTAGAAAACACTTTCTAATGTGTCTACTTGACTTCTGAAACCTTTGCCCATAGCTCTATTATTGGACTGCATCATTACAAACTGCACTATAATTATCTGATTATGTAACCGTCTCTTTGAACGATATTTTGGAAACCTGAGAATAAGAAAAACATGTATTTTCCTTTTTTAGCAATCTTAGCACATAACAAAATAATTTTCATGTATTAAGCAGTCAATTTATTTCTTAAAATATCAATAATATATAAGTGACTGGCCAGTTAAAGTTACCAGAAACTAGCTTTCAGGATAAGCGATGAATTTATGTCTGTGTGTTTATGATTTGAATTTGTTTTTAACAGATATCTTTTTATAATCAAATGCAAAACACTATTTTTCAAGTTGATTGGGGCTTCCCTGTTGACTCAGACGGTAAAGAATTTGCCTGCAATGCAGGATACTCAAGTTCAATCCCTGGGTTGGGAAGTTCCCCTGGAGAAAGGAATGGCAACCAACTCCAGTATTCTTGCCTGGAGAATTTCATGGATGGAGTCTGGCTAGCTACAGTCTGTGGGATCGCAAAGAGTTCGACACGACTGAGCAACTAACACTTTTACTACCTTTTTCTGTAGTAAAATTCGTTTTTTTTTTTCAAGTTGATTATGAAATGTTAGTTATCATACAAAATATTTTATTTTTTTCACTAGTTTATATTTAGCCTCATTACAACCATAAAGAAATTATCCATCACAGTTCCTAGAGTGCACCTTGGAAAACTATTTTCCCTTATACAAAATAATAATTTCCTGAACAAGTTCACATACTAAAAAAAAAAAGACAAATTAAGCATCTTTTTTTTTTTTTTTTACCTACTTCAGCTAATTCAAATACTAATCTTTTTATAAACTTGACAAAGCTACGAATGTTAATATAATAAGCTTTAAGGCAGGAAGGGATAGAAATGGAAATCTTTATTCAATAACAACAGAAAAACCTAATGATTTTATAAATAAGAAACAGACTTCTTAGCATAGTTCCTCTAATAGCTCAACCCCTCCAATGAATTGAGATGCTCCAAAAATATCATCAGTTACCTATTATAAGCTTGCTTTTCCTGTATTTTTGCTTATGGACACTACTTCCATAATCAGCTCCATTCATTTATATGTCTAGTTGTATATTTGAAAAACCCTCTACCAGTCCCCTGTTCATATAGCTTATTATGAAATTTGATTCTTGAATTCCAGCAAAAGTGAAAATTAAAGTGAAATAATTCAGTAATGTTAGTGTTCTTCCTTTATTTCTGACCTCTTAATATAAAAATGAAGGCACAATTTCCCATGTTGGTTAGTTACAGATGAATTTTTGCTGCTTAATTAATGTAATCATTCAAAAACACCACAGAACAATGAAGTCTACAGAAATATTATATTAATTAACTTATAAAAGAAGTAAAATATCTTTTCTAATCAATATTTCATATAAGATGGAGAGTATTTGGGGTTGTTATCATCAAGCACATCAGATAAATCTGAGACTTCCCTAGTTAGTGTAAATAAGTTATGGCACATGCTCTGATTTTTTTCAGACATTGTTTCCCATGCTACTAGCATTGTGCTACTAATCAGAATACTAATATTGAAGAACTGGTGCTATCTAGTCCAATACAAAAATATTTTTAAGGTTAAGATACACAGTATATTATTCATAATATTATCGTGAACAATACACAGACACATGAGTGTCAATTACTTTATGTCAATTTATTGAGCAAATTGGTGTGCCAGTTATAACATTCAGTTTTTCTCTGTATGGGAAATGTCATTAAAAATATGCAAGAAGATACAGTGAAAATTTGGAAATAAGAAAATGCCTCCAATTAGTAGACAATAGCATACTACATGATAATGGGAATTAATGATCTAGCACTAAACATAGCAACATAGATCTATCTCAAACAATAAGTAAGAGAATAAAGACAGAATGGTTAAAAACTACAAGGTTCCATTTGTATATAATTTTAAAATAAGAAAACCTAATTTTTAGTGTTGGAAGTAAGCTTAGTGGTTACTTTTGAGTGGGTAGTGACTCCAAAGGAGCAGGAGCCATTATGAGTTAACAGAATATTGTTTTCCTTGACTAGAATACTAGTTACACAGCTGTGCTCAACATTCAAGAATTTACACCACTGTATATTTCTGAACTTTCTTTGAAAGTTTTTTAAACTTGTATGTATATATGCTATAACTCAAAAATGCATTCCAAAACATAAAACTAATGCTAAGTGGAAGCTTCTGAAGTTTCAATAACTTTCAAGATACTGAAAGTAACTCATTACAAACTAAGAAAAATAACTTACAGTTATCTCATCATTAAGCTTCTATGTCTTTTTGCCTTTTGGAAGCTCTTGGTTTGTTAAAAAATAAAAAATAACACTAAGAAAAGTAGTGTTAACTAAACACTATTATTTACACCAAAAGAAATTGTCATTTAATATAGGGTTATAATGGGCTTTCCAGGTGGCTCAATGGTAAAGAATTCTGCCAATGCAGGAGACACAGGAGACCCAGGTTCGATCCCTGAGTCAGAAAGATCCCCTGGAGAAGGAAATGGCAACCCACTCCAGTATTCTTGCCTGGAACATTCCATGGACAGAGGAGCCTGGTAAGCTCCAGTCCGTAGTGTTGCAAAGAGTCAGATATTGAATCAAATGGGTAGAAATTAAGAACTTGTTTTTATCTTTCCATTCATTGATTCTGAATAAGAAAATACTATTTTCTCTTATATAAATGTTCGTTCACCTGCAGATATATGTTTTTCTCATGTTCCACTCAATTAAATTCCAAGAGGGTATACTGACCTAATTTTAATGCATAAACAAATATTTTCATGGTACACTGATTTTAATATTTTGTGAATTTGTATATTATTTCTAATTAATTAACCATAACCTCAATGGCTTTCTTTTTGTAGATGTGGTGCATGCTTTATTATTTTCATGAGTGTTATCTTCATAAAATATAATTAAAAACAGTGATTATTTTATTGAATATACTTAAGATTTTTGTAAGTATTGTTGAATCATTGAAATAATGTTTTGGTGGTATTTTGTAGGATTTTTATTACATTCAATTAATATTTAAACTTGAGTTTTAAGAAATGCCAGACAAATATATCTGCTCTAGTAGAATGCAGAAATTATATATAAAACATATACATGTATGTGAATATTTTGTGTACATATATGTTAATATATGTATATATCAACCTGCTAAAAAATAAAAGCATGAGGATGGTATTACCAAAGATCTGATATTTGTGGTTCCATTTCCAGAACTTTCCAGAATTATCTTTGCAGGAATTTGGAAGGACAGTGCAGTATTTAAAAAAGCACTATCCACTTTAAGTATGTACTGGCTTTAGTTAATGTTGATGAAAACTTTTTCTCCAATTCTATAGCTTTATTATCTTAAAAGGAATAGATTTATTTAACATGGTTGTTACTGTACTGTGTAGCCTCAGTCTCTTCTTACTTTCAGTGTTCCACCCTCGTGTTTACAATAGTGACCTATTGTCAAAAAATATCTTTGATTGGTAAAAACGGGTAGTTTACATGATTCTCAAATCCAGCTAAATTTGACAATCATAAAAATATACTAAGACCATGAATATTTTAATTTAGAACATTTATCTATACATTAATTCAAGAAAATAACCATGTTGTATGCAATGTGGGAGACTTTTTCTTTGTAACACTGATTGGAGTTCTGAGTCATCTTCTTAGCATAAATTACCCTTAATTCATTGTTTACAGTTTCCAATTCAGCACTCTTTAAAGTAGTGTGTGTGGGTGGGGGGGTGTGTGTGTGTGTGTGTTTATTCTTTAATAGTTGCATGGCACAACTGGTTATAATCATTTTAAACTTACTGTCATGACTTTTCAAGAATTCCAAAAGTATTTGGTATTTTTTTATGGGAAAATTGATTCTCTTTATTTGGTTCATGTACGATTTAATTAAGTTATGTAACTGCAATAACAAGAACAGCAGTTATTTATCAGTTTGGAAACGAATGTGACTAACCCTCAACAAACATACAGCTGATGACAGCAGAGGCCACCAACACAGTAGAGCACAGAACATGCGCAGTGACAACACAGTTAGCCAAGAGCATCCTTCCATACGCTTTACAGAACAAACAGAGTGGACAGGTTGATCCAGCGAATCCACTGCACTGAGTCGATGAGGGCAAGTCCAGGTGTTCAGGACTCATTTTCACTAAAATCTGAACATGTATTTCCTATCTTTTGAGGTCAGAAAATGTGACTGCTTTCCATAAAATATATCTCAGAGTCCTAAAAGGATAACTAAGCCTCTGTAAGAGTTTTATTTCAACTGTGTGGCTGAAAAGCCTGGGGGTGTTAAGTGACCATAGAAAATTTAGAATCATTGTGAGATTCAAGGTCATTATCACCGAAATGGCAAAACCTCTGAGCGTTTGGTTGATTCAGCCTTCATACTTAGCAGCACAAATCCCATGGCAAGGCCAGCACAGCTCCAGCTGTGAGACACAAAGAGGTCAGCATAATCTGAAATATGCGTTTCTCATAAAGAAATACTCAGCTATCTGGCTTCCTTTGCATTTTATCCTTTTGCCAATAAAAATTTACAACAACAACAAAATATTCAGAGAGGCAGTAAGTTGATGCTACAGGAAAAAAAAAAAAAGAAATCACCAGGCAACACTACCCAGTACTTTTTAAAATATCAAAAACAAAACAAAATTGAATCTCAGGAATATTCTAATTTGCCAGAAACCAGAGGATTTAAATTAGTCCCCATTTAAGAGCATAACGATGATGTAGAGATGGAACTTTATTAGGCCTTGATATTGCATCCAGTTAAAGAACTGAAGCAAAATCCACAGAACTTCCCTTGTAGAAAAAGAGCTTCAATGAGATCCTGAGCCAACCTATGCCATTAAATGATTCTTTTCATCATATAATAAAATTGACAAATCTTCTCTCACCAACTTACTAGCAACTTTTGTTTTCTTTCACTTTTTAAAAATTTAAGCATCTGGGCGCGCGCCGGCCTCTGACTGGAGGCCGCGGCGGCGGAGGCGCGAGCTCTCCGATAATGGCGGCCTGCAGAGCCCGTGAGAGAGAGAAGCGGCGGCGGCTACCCTGAGAAACCTTGACCTTGAAGATGGTGAGTAGCCAGCCAAAGTACGATCTAATACGGGAGGTAGGCCGAGGTAGTTACGGTGTTGTATATGAAGCAGTCATCAGAAAGACCTCTGCACGGGTGGCAGTGAAGAAAATTCGATGCCATGCACCTGAAAATGTTGAACTAGCCCTGCCTGAGTTCTGGGCACTAAGCAGTATCAAGAGCCAACATCCAAATGTGATTCACTTGGAGGAATGATTCCTACAAAAAGATGGGATGGTGCAAAAGATGTCCCATGGCTCTAATTCTTCCCTTTATTTACAGCTTGTAGAGACTTCACTAAAAGGAGAAATTGCCTTTGATCCCAGAAGCGCCTATTACTTGTGGTTTGTGATGAATTTTTGTGATGGAGGAGATATGAATGAGTATCTATTGTCCAGGAAACCCAATCGTAAAACTAACACCAGCTTCATGCTTCAGCTGAGCAGTGCCCTGGCTTTCTTGCATAAAAACCAGATCATCCATCGAGATCTGAAGCCTAATAACATCCTGATTTCTCAAAGCAGGTTGGATACCAGTGACTTGGAACCTACACTGAAGGTGGCTGATTTTGGTCTAAGTAAAGTTTGTTCAGCATCTGGGCAGAATCCAGAAGAACCTGTCAGTGTAAACAAGTGTTTCCTTTCTACAGCTTGTGGAACAGATTTCTACATGGCTCCTGAAGTGTGGGAGGGACATTATACAGCAAAAGCTGACATCTTTGCTCTGGGGATTATCATCTGGGCAATGCTGGAAAGGATCACCTTCATAGACACAGAGACAAAGAAGGAACTCTTGGGGAGTTATGTAAAACAAGGAACTGAGATTGTGCCTGTTGGGGAGGCACTTCTGGAAAATCCCAAAATGGAACTTCTCATTCCTGTGAAGAAAAAGTCTATGAATGGGCGAATGAAACAACTGATTAAGGAAATGCTGGCTGCAAACCCTCAGGATCGTCCAGATGCTTTTGAACTAGAACTCAGATTAGTACAAATTGCATTTAAAGATAACAGCTGGGAAACGTGACACATATATTATTTGCAAATATCTTGGATGATATGCTGCTTCTGTTTTAACAGTGATGCAACATAATGTGGCTGAAAAAGAATATAAAAAGCTAAACTCCACCTTTTAAGGGTTTAGATTTTATTGTGGGATTTTTTTTCCCCTCATTTTTCTTAAGTCCAAGCTGGCCATTCTATTAATATGTTTTAAAAGTGTATTACCAATGTGGATGTAAATTTTTTTAAATGATCATTGGTAGAAGTTTGGCAGGAAAATTCTCTATAAGAGCCAAGAAAAAAAGAGTCCAGTTTTCTGGAAATATGTCTCTAAGTATTTTAGACATTCCTTGTCAGTATTAGGAATTTCCATGGAAAAAAAGGTTTGCATGCTGGTAATGCAACCTTTGAAGCTTTGTAAAGGAAACATATATGTATATATTTATGTATATGTAAGTATGTGAATGTGTGCATTTTGCATTCCATATGAAAAAAAAATGCCACTTCTGTTTAAATTATTTGATGTAGGTTTGGAATTTTGAGATTTGCTGGAGAAATCAGTAATGAAAAATAAAAGAACCTTCCCTCTTCCTACCCTGTCCCTCCCTCTAATGAAATCATACTAAGTTTTTATTTTTATAATGTTATACAGCTTTTTTTAAGATATCATTTTGGAGAGTCCAAAATTATCTGGCTAAATTTAAGTGAAAGTAAGTGATCCAAAGCTGCTGAAGTTTGTTTGAACTCTCCAGTGCCCTATAGCTGCAGGAGTTGAATTAGCCATGCAATCAATGTGGTACAGGTTTTAGGTAACCAAGCATTCAATTAACCAATTAAACCACTGCATTGGAACATGACTGCACTTGAGCATCTGCAATCTAATATAAGTCTGAACACAGGATTCTACTGTTTCTGAAAACTTTGCTGTATATAAACTATAGTAATTGATATATATTAACTTTTTATTTTCAAGACTTTGTCTAAACCTCAGCGTAAAGCTGAAGAAACCAAATGAGTTCTACCCTTTCATTGCCTGCGCTAATATGGTCTCATGTTTAATCACTGGAATTCCTTTCATTTTGGCACTAATGCTGTTTTCTCTTGTCTAATTTGACACAGTAATGGTAGTGATATGGTTGTATTCAGTGTTGACCACCTTTTTCTAAGGTGGGAGGTGATACCTATACAGTTTGGCAAATGGGTAAAATACTGTGGTATCAGTTAGGTCTTTCAAATAGAGAGGTTATCAGTTTATGCAATCACTTGGTATGGTCTATGTGAAGAACCAATAGACCATTATTCTTCTTGAGGTCAGTTTGATTTTTAACCCCATATGGTTGTCTCCAGTTGGTTTTTTTTTTTTTTTCCCTGTAAATGCAGATAGTTCAAATCTAAAGGAAGAAAGTTTTCCTAAAACAGATCATTAGCCTTTAAGGTTGTTAATACTTTAAGACCATTTGTATATAGGTTAATCTTTTTAAAGCACTAGAATCTTTGGTCAAAAGTAAAAAAAGTTTAAAGGTATTAGAATATTGAAATCATTGATAGCTCACATAGTCTCCTCAGTTTTTTTGAACTTCCACAACTTTTGGAATATTCCTACCATAATTTTTTCCTTATTTAAAATGTGTTCAGGGGACTATAAAAGGTGAAAAAGCACAAAAAATTGGAGTACATAAAATTTCTGAACTATGCATTACTTGGTGTGAAGTTTAAAATTTAGACTGAAAAGGTTTTACTTAAAACCTCTTAAATGAAAAAAAGATGTACTTTTAACATTACATCCAAGCTAATAATTATAAGAATTATTTTCAAAATTGGAGGTGGAAATACACTGCAACTTCATGATAATTGACCCTCTGGATCACCAAATTAGTAGAACACAGATCTGGCCAAGTAGATTGAGTTACTGGAAGTAAAAAAGCATTACAGTGTCTTATCAATAACATGGCACTTCAGCAGAGATTCATGATGACTTAGGTGATGGTATGCCAGTGCTTCATTTGCTCTTCATATAGCTACATGTTATGGTTTCCTAAGTAGATAGCTTTTGGTCCCACCTCATTTAAAATAGTTAACAATTATAATTTATTTTGAAAACTATTTTAATGTACCTGTGAAGTGGAATTATTCCTTTCATTGGCGGTAAGGATGTGAGGTGATCAGGAAGTTTCTTCTGAAATTTTCTTAAGTCCCTGTATTCTAAATAGCCTATGATACCAAGAAAAATGATAGTAAATTCTTTGTCTTCATTCTTTCAGTCAGGAGGTATTTATTAAGTACCTACTGTGTGCTCAGCACTAAAGATCAGTTGATAAAATGATGATTTAAAAATGGCATGTAGCCATGAGCTTTCCCAGCAAGGAGTAAGAAATAAAGTGATACTTGGAAATTCCTGGATATTGCTTAGAGGAAAAATGAAAGCAAGAGTCTGTGCACAGTGCCTTGCCCATAATAGGTACTCAATAAACAGTTGTTCCTCATAGAGTCTCTTGCCATGGTTTATAGTGTTTTATGAAATTTGTCTTAATTGAAAAAAGACCAAATATTTCAAATAAGCTTATAGGCAGCTGTGGCCAGTTAAAACAATGGGATTGTACAGTTAGTTCCTAGAATGTTATTTTGCACTAGTTGTCACTTAGAAGGATGGGGTTCCTGTAGTTTTTTGGTGCTAAGGGATACTTTGTCATTATGATGAAGTAAGTGTTAAGTGTCAGATAAATAGCACACTGAATAGTTCTTTCTGCTGGTCCGTTTTTTCCTCTTTGTTGTTGTTGTTGTTGTTTTTAACTGTAAAATGTTTATCAATCAAACTATTGTAGCAGCTACAAATAATTCACCAGCATGACAAAATGGTCAAAAAATAAGTCATCAGCACTTCAAAAACAAAAGCAACTTTTGAAATTTTCTTTTAAAATTGTCAAATATATTTTATGAAGAATTTATAAAAGGGGGAAATGACTGTAATTTATTGTTCATGACTTTTTTTTTAAATAAAGTGCGTTTCAACAACAACAACAAAAAATTTAAGCATCTATAGCTCATAATATATTAATTTCCTGTATATATTAATAACAGTGATTCAATATTTTATAGTTCATACTCCAATTAAGGGTATTAAAAAATAACCTTTATATTTCCCTGTTCTGTACAATGTATCCTTGTTGTTTATTTTATACATACTAGTTTGTATCCCTTAATCACATATTCCTATATTTCCCTGCCCAAATCCTTCTCCCCTCTGGTAACCACTACTTTGTTTTTTAATCAATACATGTGTGAGTCTTTTTCTGTTTTGACATATACATTCAACTCTTTAACTATTTTTTGTTTTTTGAGTGCACATAGGGATAACATACAATATTTGTGTTCCTTTCTCTGACTTACTTCACTCAGCATGATACACTCTAAGTCCTTCCACATGACTGCAAATAGAGTAATTAGTGCATGTGTGCATGCTCAGTCGTTCAGTTGTGTCCGACTGTTTGTAACCCCATGGACTGTAGCATGCCAGGATCTTCTGTCCATGGGATTTCCCAGGCAAGAATACTGTAGTGGGTTGCCATTTCCTTCTCCAAGGCATCTTTCTAACCCAGGGGTCAAACCTGTGTCTCCTGCATTGGCAGTCAGATTCTTTACCACTGAACCACCCGGGAAGCCTCAAGTAATTAATATTCCATTGTAAATATTATATAGATTGGTGGACACTTGAGTTTCTCCATATCATGACTATTGTTAATAATGCTGCTATGAACATTGTGGTTCTGGTGTCTGTTTTAATCAGTATTTTCATTTTTTGGATACATTAATATAACCAAGAGTAGAATTGCTGTATCATGATTTGGGCTTCCCTGATAGTTCAGTATTGATCCAACCTAGCTGTCCCTCACGGGCCTCGACTCCTTCTCTCTGCCATCCTCAGAGCCCAGTGTCCGGCTTAAGCCTCACAGAGGTGAGTGGTTGAGAATATAAGGTTACTGAAGGATGAAGGATCGTAGGATCTTGCAAAACAAACAAACAAAAAACCACTTTATGAGTGTGGTGGAGGAGAAAGACGTGCACTCATCTTCTCCTGCAAGAACTCCAAAATTACAACTCCCTGCTGAACAACCATCAATAGGAGAATGTTGGATTCCACCAAAAAAAGATACACCATGTCCATGGGCAAAAGAGAAGTCCCAGCAAGATGGCAGGAGGGGCTAAATAGAGCTTAGAAACAAACTCCATACCTGCCAGAGATACCTGGAGGGCTCAAACATACCTTGTTCAAACCAGGACCCAGAGACCCCCACAGAGGCTGAGCCAGAACTGTGTTTACTCAAACACAGTGTCCCCTATGGAGGTACGGATCAGCAGTGGCCTGCTGCAGTAGCAGGGGCTCTGGGTGCAGCAGTCCTGGGTGTGGCATAAGCCCTCTTGGAGGAGGTCGCCATTAACCCCACCATAGAGCTGCCAGAATTTAACATAGGACTGGGGAAACAGACTCTTGGAGGGAGCAAACAAAACCTTGTGCACACTAAGACCCAGGAGAAAGGAGCAGTGATCCCACAAGAGACTGACTCAGACTTGCCTGTGAGTGTCCAAGAGTCTCCGGCCGAGATGTGGGTCGGCAGTGGCCTGCTGCAGGGTTGGGGGCACTCAGTGCAGCAGTGCATGCATGGGACCTTTTGAAGGAGGTCATCATTATCTTCAACCTCCACCATTTTGGCCTCAGGTCAAACAACAGGGAGAGTCCCCCTCATCAACAGAAAATTGGATTAAAGATGTACTAAGCGTGCCCTACCCATCAGAACAAGACCCAGGTTCCCCCTCAGTCAGTCTCTCCCATCAGGGAGCTTCCATAAGCTTCTTACCCTTATCTATCAGAGGGCCAACAGAATGAAAACCACACTTGCAGAAAATTGATAATCAAACCAATCACATGGACCACAGCCTTATCTAACTCAATGAAACTATGAACCATGCCCATGCCGTGTAGGGCCACCCAAGATGGACAGATCATGGTGCAGAGTTCTGACAAAATGTGGTCCCCTAGGGAAGGAGAAGGAAATGGAAGCCCACTCCACTACTCTTGCCTAGAAAATTCCACGGACGGAGGAGCCTGGTAGGCTACAGTCCATGAGGTCGCAAAAAGTCAGACATGACAGCAACTTCACTTCCTCTTTCGGAGAAGGGAATGGTAAACCACTTTGGTATTCTTTCCTTGAGAACCCCATGAACAGTATGAAAAGGAAAATGATAGGACAATGAATGATGAACTCCCCAGGTCGGTAGGTGCCCAATATACTACTGGAGATCAGTGGAGAAATAACTCCAGAAAGAGTGAAGAGAGTGAGCCAGGAAAAAACAATATCCACTTGGGGAAGTGACTGGTGATGAAAGTAAAGTCTGATGATATAAAGAACAATATTACATGGGAACCTGGAATGTTAGATCCATGAATCAAGGCAAATAGGACATGGTCAAACAAGAGATGGCAAGAGTGAACATCAACATTTTAGGAATCAATGAACTCAAATGGACTAGAATGTCAGTAAAAGAGTCTGAAATACAGTACTTGGATGCAATCTCAAAAATGACAGAATGACCTCTGTTCACTTACAAGGCAAACCATTCAATATCACAGTAATCCAAGTTTATGCCACGACCAGAAATGCTGAAGAAGGTGAAGTTGAACAGTTCTATGAAGACCTATAAGACCTTGTAGAACTAACACCCCAAAAGATGTCCTTTTCATTATAGGGTACTTGAATGCAAAAGTAGGAAGTCAAGAGATACGTGGAGTAACAGCCAAATTTGGCCATGGAATACAAAACGAAGTAGGTCAGAGGCTAACAGACTTTTGCCAAGAGAATGCACTGGTCATAGCAAACATCCTCTTCCAACAACACAAGAGACAACTCTGCACATGGACATCACCAGATGGTCAATATCAAAATCAGATTGATTATATTATTTGCAGCCAAAGATGGAGAAGCTTTATACAGTCAGCAAAAACAAGATCAAGAGCTGACTGTGGCTTAGATCATGAACTCCTTATTGCCAAATTCAGACTTAAATTGAAGAAAGTAGGGAAAACTACTAGACCATTCGGTATGACCTAAGTGACAAATAGATTCAAGGGATTAGATCTAATAGACAGAGCCCTGAAAACCTATGGATGGAGATTTGTTACATTGTACAGGAGGCAGTGATCAAGACCGTCCCCAAGAAAATGAAATGCAAAAAGGCAAAATGGTTGTCTGATGAAGCCTTACAAATAGCTGTGAAAAGAATGGAAGCGAAAAACAAAGGAGAAAAGAAAATATATACCCATTTGAATGCAGAGTTCTAAAAATAGCAAGGAGTGAAAAGAAAGCCTTCCTCAGTGATCAATGCAAAGAAACAGAGGAAACAGTAGAATGGTAAAGACTAGAGATCTCTTCAAGAAAATTAGAGATCAGATCAGTTCAGTCGCTCAGTCGTGTCCAATGCTTTGCGACCCCATGAATCACAGCACGCCAGGCCTCCCTGCCCATTACCAACTCCTGGAGTTCACTGAGACTCGCATCCATCGAGTCAGTGATGCCATCCAGCCATCTCATCCTCTGTCGTCCCCTTCTCCTCCTGCCCTCAATCCCTCCCAGCATCAGAGTCTTCTCCAATGAGTCAACTCTTCACATGAGGTGGCCAAAATACTGGAGTTTCAGCTTTAGCATCATTCCTTCCAAAGAAATCCCAGGGCTGATCTCCTTTAGAATGGACTGGTTGGCTCTCCTTGCAGTCCAAGGGACTCTCAAGAGTCTTCTCCAACACCACAGTTCAAAAGCATCAATTCTTCGGTGCTCAGCCTTCTTCACAGTCCAGCTCTCACATCCATACATGACCACAGGAAAAACCATAGCCTTGACTAGGCGAACCTTTGTTGGCAAAGTAATGTCTCTGCTTTTGAATATGCTATCTAGGTTGGTCATAACTTTCCTTCCAAGGAGTAAGCGTCTTTTAATTTCATGGCTGCAGTCATCATCTGCAGTGATTTCGGAGCCCAGAAAAATAAAGTCTGACACTGTTTCCACTGTTTCCCCATCTATTTCCCATGAAGTGATGGGACCGGATGCCATGATCTTCGTTTTCTGAATGTTGAGCTTCAAGCCAAATTTTTCACTCTCCACTTTCACTTTCATCAAGAGGCTTTTTAGTTCCTCTTCACTTTCTGCTATAAGGGTGGTGTCATCTGCATATCTGAGGTATTGATATTTCTCCCAGCAATCTTGATTCCAACTAATTAGAGATACCAAGGGACAATTTCATGCAAAGATGGGCACAATAAAGGACAGAAACGGTATGGATATAACAAAAGCAGAAGATATTAAGAAGAGGTGGCAAGAATACACAGAAAAACTACAGAAAAAGTAATTCATGACCCAGATAACCACAATGGTGTGATCACTCACCTAGAGCCAGACATCCTGGAATGCAAAGTCAAGTGGGCCTCAGGAAGCATCACTATGAACAAAGCTAGAGGTGGTGATGAATTCTGGTTGAGCTATTTCAAGTCCTAAAAGATAATGCTGTGAAAGTACTGCACTCAATATGTCAGCAAATATGGAAAACTCAGCAGTGGCCATGGGACTGGAAGGGGTGAGTTTTCATTCCAATCTCAAAGAAAGGCAATGCCAAAGAATGTTCAAACTACCACACTATTGCACCCATCTCCCACACTAGAAAAGTAATGCTCAAAATTCTCCAAGCCAGGCTTCAATAGTATGTGAACCCTGAACTTCCAGATGTTCAAGCTGATTTTAGAAAAGGCAGATCAAATTGGCAATATCTGTTGGATCATTAAAAAAGCAAGAGAGTTCCAGAAAAACATTTACTTCTGCTTTACTGACTATGCCAAAGCCTTTGACTGTGTGACTCACAACAGACTATGGAAAATTCTTAACGAGATGGGAATACCACACCACCTGACCTGCCTCTGTATGCAGGTTAATAAGCAAGAGTTAGAACTGGACATGGAACAACAGACTGGTTCCAAATTTGGGAAAGCAGTATGTCAAGGCTTTATATTGTCACCCTGCTTATTTAACTTATATGAAGAGTACACCATGCAAAATGCCAGGGTGAATGAAGCACAAGCTGGAATTAAGAATTACAGGAGAAATATCAATAGCCTCAGATATGGAGATGACACCACCCTTATGGCAGAAAATATAGAAGAACTAAAGAGTCTCCTGATGAAAGAGGAGAGTGAAACCGTTGGCTTAAAACTCAACATTAAGTAAACTAAGACCATGGCATCCAGTCCCATCATTTCATGGCAAATAGATGGGGAAATAATAGAAACAGTCAGAGACTTTATTTTGGGGGCTCCAAAATCACTGCAGATGGTGACTGCAGCCATGAAATTAAAAGGCACTTGCTCCTTGTAAGAAAAGTTTTGACCTAATTAAACAGCATATTAAAAAGTAGAGACATTACTCTGCCAACACAAGTCCATCTAGTCAAGGCTATGGTTTTTCCAGTAGTCACGTATGGATGTGAGAGTTGGACTATAAAGGCAGCTGAGTGCCAAAGAATTGATGTTTTTGGACTGTGGTGTTGGAGAAGACTCTTCAGAGTCCCTTGGGCTGCAAGGAGATCCAACCAGTTCATCCTAAATGAAATCAGTCCTAAATATTCACTGGAAGGACCGATCCTGAAACCAAAACTCCAATACTTTGGCCACCTGATGCGAAGACCTGACTCATTGGAAAAGACACTGATTATGGGATAGATCAAAAGCGGAAGGAGAAGGGGACGACAGAAGATGAGATGGTTGGGGAGGGGAAGACAATCGATGAGATCACTGACTTGTTGGACTTGAGCTTGAGTAAGCTCCCAGAGTTGGTGATGGACAGGGAAACCTGGTGTGCTGCAGTTGGGTCATAGAGTCAGACACAACTAAACAGCTATTCTGAACTGAACTGAACTGATAGCTCAGTTGGTAAAGAATCCACCTGCAATTCAGGAGACCCCGGTTCAAATCCTGGGTCGAGAAGGTCCACTGTAGAAGGGATGGCCAACCCACTCCAGTATTCATGGGCTTTCCTTGTGGCTCAGCTGGTAAAGAATCCACCTGCAATGTGGTAGACCTGAGTTCAATCCTGGGTTGGAAGATCCCCTGGAGAAGGGAAAGGCTACCCACTCCAGTATTCTGGCCTGGAGAATTCCATGGACTGTATACTCCGTGGGGTTGCAAGGAGTCGGACATGACTGGACTATGCTCATTCACTTCACTCACTATAGTAATTCTATTTTTAGTTTTGTGAGGAACTTCCATAATGTTTTCCATTGTAACTACACCAATTAACACTCTCACCAACACTGTACAAGAAAAGATTTTTTTTCTTCACATTTTCACCAAGATTTATCAGTTTTAAACTTTTGGATGATAGCTTTTCTGTCAAATGTGAAGTGATATTTCATTGTGGTTTTGATTTGCATTTCTCTAATGATTAGCAATGAGCATTTTTTTCATGTAGCTCTTGGTCATCTGTAAGTCTTCTTTGGAAAAAATTCTATTCAAGTCTTCTGTCTAGTTTTTAACCATATTGATTTATATATATTTAGTTGTATGAACTGTTTATATATTCTTGACATTAACTCTTATCAGTCATATTATTTGCAAATATTTTCTCTCATTCAGTAAATTGTCCTTTCATTTTATCAGTGGTTTCCTTTGCTTTGTAAATTTAACTCAATCCCATTTGCTTATTTTTACTTTATTTACTTATTTGCCTTAGGAGTGAGATCAAACCAGAAAATATTGCTATGATTTATGTGAGTGACTGCTCTGCCTATGTTCTCGTCCAAGAGTTTTATGGTTTCAGGATTTACATTTAGGTATTGAATACATTTTGAATTCATTTTTGTATATAGTGTGAATAAGATAGGCCACACTCTTCCCATTTTACAGATGATAATACAGAGACTGAAGAAAATAACAAGATGACAAGCTCTAGAGTTCAGATCTAAAACTGAATTGTCTGACTCAATGGTTAAATATCCCACTGTGGAAATAGCTGATCACTGAATGAGCTTCTCAATATCATACATACAATTAAAAATAAAGTTAGAATAAGGACTCTAGTCTCTAGATTTTTATTTTATTTTTTATTTATTTATTTATTTTTTTATTTTTGCAGGGGAAAATGGACAAAGGAAAGGATCAATGAGGGTGGGAGGGAAATGGGAAAAAAAGAAGGGGAGTGATGGTGGGGAGGAGTATATGTAGTTTCTTAACCAATGGCTTTCTGTTTTTAATCACAAAGAACACTTAAAAAAATCATGGTGAGTTCATCTTATATTAGGAGGTTTGTTCTCGAAATGAAAAGTTCAGAAAACAAAAAGTCCAGTTTGGGTGTCCTCATCTTTAGGCACATCTTGGTATTTTGTATTGGTAAATCTATCTTTACCACAATATATTATTTAGGACAGGATCACATTTGTCACCTCTTCCTCCCTACTACCCAAAGTGGTACCAAACCCACAAAATAGTTGATAAACCTCTACAGAGTGAGCAAATAAGTCTTTTTTTTTTTTTTTTTAAACTCTCCTGAGTGAACTGAATTTTTTGAGGCTCATAAGTAAATATGTTTTCCTCTTTACTTTGTCTATTACAGCCAGATTATATGAGTGGGGTGTTAAAGTCTCCCACTATTATTGTATTGCTCTAGAGAATGTCCTTTAGTTTTTGTTGGAGAAATGGTTTAGTGATGCAAAATTCTCTCAACTTTTGCTTATCTGTGAAGCTTTTGATTTCTCCTTCATATTTGAATGAGATCCTTGCTGGATACAATAATCTAGGCTGTAAGTTATTTTCCTTCATCACTTTAATTACGTCTTGCCATTCCCTCCTGGCTTGGAGAGTTTCTATTGAAAGATCAGCTGTTATCCTTATGGGAATTCCCTTGTGAGTTATTTGATGTTTTTCCCTTGCTGCTTTTAATATTTGTTCTTTATATTTAATCTGTGTTAATTTGACTAATATGTGTCTTGGGGTGTTTCGCCTTGGGTTTATCCTGTTAGGGACTCTCTGGATTTCTTGAACTTGGGTGGTTATTTCCTTCTCCATTTTAGGGAAGTTTTCAACTATTATCTCCTCAAGTATTTCCTCATGATCTTTCTTTTTATCTTCTTCTTCTGGAACTCCTATGATTTGAATGTTGTAGCGTTTGATGTTATCCTGGAGGTTTCTGAAATTGTCCTCATTTCTTTTGATACGTTTTTCTTTTTTCTCGTCTGATTCATTTATTTCTAGGATTCTATCTTCTAGTTCACTAATCCTATCTTCTGCCTCTGTTATTCTACTATTTGTTGCCTCCAGGGTGTTTTGGATCTCATTTATTGCATTATTCATTATGTGTTGACTCTTTTTTATTTCTTCTAGGTCCTTGTTAAACCTTTCTTGCATCTTCTCAATCCTTGTCTCCAGACTCTTTAACTGTGATTCTATTTTGATTTCGAGATTTTGAATTAATTTCGCTATCATTATTTGGAATTCTTTATCAGGTAGATTCCCTATCTCTTCCTCTTTGGTTTGGTTTGGTGGAGATCTATCCTGTTCCTTTAGCTGCTGGATATTCTTTTGTCTCTTCATTTTGTTAAAATTGCCAAATTTAGAGTGTCCTTACTATATTCTGGTAGTTTGTTGAATTCTCTTTATTGAGGCGGTTTACAGGTCTTTTCAATATCTGATCTCTGCCTTGTTACAGAGGGGGCGGAGATGAACACCCAAATCTAAACCGGCCAGGTTCAGGCACTCAGATAATCCTCAGAAGCACAGACTTGGTTGAGTCTGCGTTTTATGCCCTTCCCAGATCCGAGTAGCGCAGGTGATGAAATGTTCAGCGAGCGCAGGTGCTGCGACTTATCGCCTCTCCGCCACTCAGTTTTCTGGGTATACACACAGCGCACTTTCTCAGGCAGATGTTGACCATCCAGAGCCCCAAGAAGCGTGAGTCAGCACAGAAACCTACTCACAGTTCCGTTAGACAGTGTCTCTCTAGGGCTATAATTGCCCGCCTCTGGCCCTGGCTGCCTGTCACAGGAGTGGGACGGCCTGCAGCCGGCCAACTCTGTGCAGCCCTTTGTTCCGTAGGTAGTCCTGGTGGTGTCTTAAGTTAGGGCTGGCTTTTGATGTAGTAGATAACCGACAGTCTGGTTATTTCACTCAGATAGCGCCCGAGATAGCCAGGCCAAATCCTTTCTCAAAGCAATGCAGGCCTCGCCGCTCCTCCTAGCCCAGCCCCCACTTGCCAATAGCAAATGCTGGTGTCCGCGCCAGTTCTCCGCAAAAGGAGTTACCGCAGGGCTCGTTTTCTCGTTTTGAAGACAATGAGCTGTCTTTCTAAGTGCCTGATGTCCTCTGCCGGCATTCAGAAGTTGTTTTATCGAGTTTATTCAGCATTCAAATGTTCTTTTAATGGATTTGTGGAGGAGAAAGTATTCTCCCCGTCTTACTCGTCCGCCATCTTAGCTCCTCCCTCTAGATTTTTAAATCAAAATACTTTTTCATATACCATCTTCTGATCTAATTTATTTTATTGTGTTTTTATGGCAACTGAGTTATGAACATGCCCTTTTTATTTGGTCTATTGGTTCTCATGGAACAGGAACTGTTTGCTAACTTTTACCTGAAATTGACATTTGTAAAGATAATACGTGAGACAGTGGTAAGTGAATAAAAAAATCTGATTTTGGCAATAATGGAAAATGAACTTAAATTACTGAATATGTTTCATTATAAAATGTTAAAGTAAAATATCACAGCACACCAAAAAAATATTTGTATTTGATTTAGTACTACTGTCATTGGTGGTAGGCATGACTTATTAAAGTCGTGAAATAAATGTATAAAGCTTGATATGAGAAATTATGTAGCATTTATAATGCTAAGCCTATTCCTATAATAGAAACCATTATAGTTATAGACATAGTCAAATAGCAGCAGAGATTACAGCTGCTAGATAATTATTAATATTTGATTAAGGGAAATTAAAAACTGCCAGAGGAAAATATTTTTGAAAATATTTTAGAAAATATTTCTAAAAAAGGTAGACTACATTATATATAGCTACACTTATGGAGATTGCCAGATCAGGTAAACTTATGGTGGAAGTTCCATAATAAATGAATTGATGAGCATCAATTCTACAAAAATCCAATGGGAAAAAAGTTCAGAATTATGTCTAGCTCCTATTGCACAATAATTATCAAGAAGATGAGAAAGTAGAACAAGTATGAAGCATAAAGGGTTTGAAAAGGAACTAGGTATTCAAAACACTATGCAAAGTGCTTCAATAACATGTATCTTACTTAATGGTCATTATTAAAAGAATGATTTAGATTTTTGCTATGCAGGCTTATCTCACTAAAGTCATTTGCTTGTGGCTGCTGATAGAAAATAGTAAAGCATATAACTAATTATATAATAAATATAAATAATTTCTCCTAGGGCCTTTTTAGTTTACAGAGTACTTGCATGTGCCTTGTTTCACTTAATTATTAGAATAGTATTGAGAGGTAATATTACAGCTTAATTACAGAATAGAAACTAATGTCTCCCGTGTCCAGTGGAGGCCAGATTTCAGAAGCGAGAGCGTGGGGGCTAGGGCTAAGTCATTTCAGTCCTGTCTGACTCTTTGCAACTCTTTGGACTGCATCCTGCCAGGCTCCTCTGTCCATGGGGATCTCCAAGCAAGAATATAGGAGTGGGTTGCCATGCCCTTTTTCAGGGGATGTTCCTGCCCCAGGGATCAAAGCCACATCTCTTAGGTCTCCTGCATTGGCAGGCAGATTTTCTACCACTAGCTCTACCTGGGAAGTCCTACAGAAGTGAGATTTTGTCTCAAAGTCAGCCTTCTGAGGAAGGCAAATCTTTCTAGAAGGGGCACCATTGACGCTGGCAGGATAGCAAGAAGACTAGAGTTGGGAATTAAGCCAGATATGATCAAAGTGAAATAAGGAAAACCTAGGTAGTAAAGGGGGGTAGAAGGTGATGATGGATTTAACAACAAAGCTAATTTTGTTTGTTACTATTATTTATTATTTGTATAATAAATTTTATTTATTATTTGCATCATTTAAACTTTTATATAAAAAATTACACAGCAAATATCCACTGAGTACTCACTGTGTGCCAGACTCTCTGTTAGAGTCTGGACATGCAGCCTAGAATAAAACAGAAACAGTCACTCTTGCAGTGGAGTTTATATTCTTATGAGAATGAAAAATAGAGCAAAATAAAGTGAACAATATAATATGAGATAATAGTAATGCAGTGAAAAAAAATTCAGAAGACAAAGGAGATACAGAGTTAGATGTGTGTGCTTTTAGAGAGGGTGGTGAAGAAAGTCCCTTCTCAAGTAACAATTCATGAGCAAAATAGAATAAAAAGAATATAAGAGGAAGTCATGATACTATATATGAAAAAGCATTATCAAGGAGGTGCCGAGTCCTGGGCTGTAACAGGAACTCACCATATTCAAAAAAGAGCAGTAAGGGCACTGACTGAAGCAGGAAGAAATGAAATATAGAAATGTACTTGGTGAAGCAACCAGAGGTTGCTCATAAGGTTTTGAGACCATGATAGGAATCTTATTTTTACTTTTTGTTAAAAAGGATATTTAGAGAACTTTGATAACAGCAGTCGCTGCTGCTGCTGCCAAGTCACTTCAGTCGTGTCCAACTCTGTGTGACCCCATAGACAGCAGCCCACCAGGCTCATCCGTCCCTGGGATTCTCCAGGCAAGAACACTGGAGTGGGTTGCCATTTCCTTCTCCAATGCATGAAAGTGAAAAGTGAAAGTGAAGTCGCTCAGTCGTGTCCAACCCTCAGCGACCCCATGGACTGCAGCCTTCCAGGCTCCTCCACCCATGGGATTTCCCAGGCAGATAACAGCAGTTAAAAAACATTTAATTTTTAAAAATATTACTTTTTATAAATTATTTTTACAAGGTCACACCAGCTACCTTATGTGTAAGAGACTAATTGTAGAATAAGTTTGGAAATAGAAAAATTAGGGAATTGCAAAGAAAAATTGTTTGCCTAGTAAGGGTATATTTGTAGATTCAGCCAGTGCAGAGGTGGTAGAATAAATATGAGGTAGTCATATGCAGAAAATACTTTTAAAGTTGAGCCAGTATGATCTGATTCATTGGACATTGGTTACTAGAGAAGAGAGGAGTCAAGAATGCTGTTTAGTCTTATAACTGAGCAAGCAAATGAATGATGATGTCATTCATTGAGATCAGGACCCTAGATGAAGAACAGATTAGAAGAAATTCAAAGGTTTTGTCTGGGATGTGTTAGGTCTGCGATGCTGCCTTGAATGAACATATCAGTCTGTAAGACAGAAGAGTCAAGATTGTTTACTAAGAAACGAATTTTTCGAACTTAGCAGTAAAATGACAGTAACAAAGATTTTAAAAGAGCGAGCAGTGTGATGGGTGGCAAAAGACAAAGAAGGAAAGTAAAGACTGTAAACCAAGGGAAAAGGAAAAAGAAACTGTTAAGGAGAGAGTAATAAACTATAAAATGCTCCTGAAAGTGAAAGTCACTCAGTATTGTCCTGTCTCTTGGTGAGCCCATGGACTTTACAGTCCATGGAATTCTCCAGGCCAGAATACTGGAGTGGGGACCCTTTCCATTCTCCAAGGATCTTCCCAACCCAAGGATCGAGTCCATGTTTCCCACACTGTAGGCAGATTCTTTACCAGCTGAACCACAAGGGAAGCCCAAGAAGACTGGAGTGGGTAGCCTATCCCTTGTCCAGTGGATCTTCCTGACCCAGTAATCAAACTGGGATCTCCTGCCTTGCATACTGGATTCTTTACCAACTGAGCTATCAGGGAGGCGCCCATAAAATGCTCCTAGAAATTGGGTAAATGGATGAAGCTTCTCTTATGACTTTGTAAACAGAAAATAAAGAATAACAGGCAATTTGTGACAAGTTGGAAACACAAGCTGAAGTGAAGTTATATGTAAGACAGAATGGTAAGGGTGTTGAGAGGGTGAGGATGAACAATTATTAGGAAATTTTACCATAAAGTGGGAGAGGAGACAGAGGCAGAGGGAACTGTGAAGTCCAGGGAAGTGAAGACTTTTTTTTCCTCCTGTTTTTTTGTTTGTTTGTTTTGTTTTGTTAATGGTGAGCTATAGGGCTTTGAAAGTTTTCTAAGATTAGAATCAAGATGCATAATGAATCTAAATGGATAGGTTACGTTTTGGCTAAACATGAGCTAGGAACAGGTAAGGACATGCAGTCATGTATGGTAAAATATGTGATGGATAGACATTTAAATAATTAGGTTTAAACAACATGATCAGACTTAAATATTATTTTCTTATTTAAAAAATAAATAAGTATTCTTATAATTATCACCAATTTCATCACCATAATCATTTTCATCACCATTATTAACATTATTAGAATATTGTCTGAACTATCTACTATGTATTATACTTAATGAATTATCACATCCACTCCCTCTTTGATATTGGTAAACTGCTTAGAGCACTGCTCAGGACATTTAAAGCATTGATCTACATATTTTAACTACTGACAACACCTAAGAAGTCAGAAGTTTTCCTAAATGTCATGAATAGCTGTGAAATTTATTTATATATGTATACTACTCTTGCTATTAAAATAAATCCTGCTGTGAAAGATTATTTTAAGAAATATCCCACTCCTAGA